>JAQZBX010004031.1:0-62222 GCA_029593785.1 Cabassous unicinctus
CAACCTTAAGAGATATAGCAGGCGAACGGATGTGGCTCAGGTGGTTGGGCATCCGTATCCCATATGGAGGGACCTGGGTTCGATCCCTGAGACCTCCCTGTTAAAATTTAAAAAATGGAAAATACAGAAGGTGTGTGGGCCACCAGGCCCCAGGCGCGGGTGTGCCGCTAGGTCCCGTGCATGGATGTGCCATCAAGCCCCGCAAACAGGTGAGCCGCCAGGCCCCACGAGCCATGCAGCAAGATGATGACATAACAGGAGAGTGACACAAGGGAAAGCCAAGACAAGACACACTTAAAAACCAGGAACTAAGGGGGCGAAGGCAGTAGGATGCCTCTCTCCCACACCGGAGGTTCTGAGGATTGAATCCCAGTGAAGACAGGAGGAGAAAGATAAGAGAGGGCAGGAAATGGATACAGAAACAGCAAGAAAAAGGGTGGGTGGGTGGGTAAAAATGGATAAAAGTAAATAAATAAAATAATAAATCCTTAAAAAAAAATGTATAGGGGAGGAAGGTATGGACTATAGTTAGTAGTGATACTTTGATGATGCTCTTTCATGATTTGTTAACAGATGTTTCACAACAATGCGGGATGTTGGGGGGGTTGATGTGTGGGAGCCCTGCATGATGTTATGCATGTTTGTTTTGTAAGTTCATGATGTTTACTGAACACTTATAGTTTATGTATGTTCATGTATGAATGATATACTTCAATAAATTGTTTAAAAAATTAAAAATGAATAAATAAAAAGATGCCATCCCTGACTCCCCACCCCCCTACCCCTTCTTGCTTTATCTCCTCACTATGAATTATCTTTCCATGTTGAGCCCTTCACCATCTGAAATTACACTGTATAGTAGTTGACTGATTGATTATTACCTCTCTAGAATATAAGCTCCTTGAGAGCAAAGACTTTGCATACATTGTTCACCATTGTATCCTCAGCTGGCAGAGTAGTGCTGAGGCACAGAATATGCTCACTGAATTACAACTGAAAGACTGAACAAATGCATTAGCAGAGTTACTGCGTGGTTACGTTATATGACTAGTTAGCAGTAAATTGGAAACAGAATCTGAAAATTCTTTTCCTACTAGTGCTTACCCCACTATAATATACTACCTCTGATTATTCTTATTTTTCTTTTACCTTTTTAACTTTTTGCTCACAAAAATTTCTTTTTTTAAATGTAAAGATCAACCATGCATTTACATGGTTGATAATTTTATAGAGCCTCACAGATTACTTGCTCTTTCTGATTACTGCCTTGTCTTCATAAGATCTAATGAAATCATGCATCCCTAGTCCCTCCAAGACTAGTTGATATCCCCTTTCCCTGAAATCCCAGAATGCTTATGGATCCAACAGTTTCTGCAAGCCAGTGTACCTCACCCTATATCCAGTCCACTGATGTATGCTTGAATAGAACAATTCAGATATTGCAAGCCAGGGGCAGTCCCATGTGAGGCTTGGGGTCCTCTTCCAAGTTCATTCACGTTGTTGGCAGAATACATTTCTGTGGTTGTTGAACTGAGGATCCTGTTTTCTTGCTAGCTATTTTCCGGGTCTCATTATAGTCCCAGATTCTGCCCAAACTCAGGAGGATTTACTATACAGGGCATAAACACCAGGCGATGAATTTCTTGGGGACCATCTTAGAATTCTGCCTACCACACTAAGATTTTACAATTTCCAAAAATGGTCAGGATTGCTGAGGGGGCACAGAGAAATGAATGTCAATGGAAAGAATCAAAATCCTGGTATTGATTATATTCATAACCTTCTCAGACTGGGATGTTTCCCTCTCCTGCATCATCTTTATTGTGTTCCTTGAGATCCTACTTGGTGTTTCCAAAAACATTCCACACACCAGTTGGTTTGAGAACCTTGTAAACTGACCTTTGTTTATTTGTTTTTAATTGCTTGACCTTTCAGAAACCTCAACAATCCTGCTGAATCCTTAATAAGCATTATTTTCTGAAATTATTTGTCCAAGGATCACATTTTCATATCAGAGTATTGGCTGATGATATTGAGTTGGATCTCACCAGCATAGCTCCACTGGTTGTTTACTGCCAGGATTTTTCCAGATTAATCACATTTTCTTTCTGATTGGTTGGTGTCTGTCAGGAACCTAAATAATTTTAATATCACTGCTGCCCCAGAGTTGTAGTTCTCAATCCTTGCTTCATATCAGAATCATCAGGGGAGGTTTTAGATATAACTAATGCTTGGGTCCCAATTCCAGAAATGGCAGTATAGCTCTATCATATATGCATAAACTGAGGAAAATGCTTCCAGGAATATATTTTAATGTGCCAAGTATTTAATAATAATAGCCAAACCTATACTTGTCAAGGACATTCTATAAATAGGAACTATGCTAAAATGCTTTCAATATGGCATTTTATTTAATCTTCACAATAATTCTGTGAGGTCAATAATTTTAGATTATTTTAGAGACTAGAAGATTGAAGATTTGAGAGGTTAATTAACTTGCCCAAGGTCTCACAAAGCAGAGACAGGATTTGACACTAGTTTGGCCTGTTTCCAAAGTCCATGTGCTTAGTCATCTGCTCCATTGCCTAGTGAAAAGCGTTTTTAGCAAAAGACCCTAATATAAAATATGCAACAATTTTGAAAGTGCTCCTCTTTTCCTGGATCCGTGGTCACATGATGACTCAGAAATAAAAGCACCCTGCCAGAATTTTATAACTGTCACTCCTTGAAGCAGGAAATCCCGGTCTTGTTGAATTGAGAGCGAATGCCGGATAATGAGAACTGACAGAACACTGGCCAGGAGCTGATCTTGCCCAGTACACATTTCCAGCTAGTTAAAACATGCTTCCTTTTACCACCATGTTGAGCTAGTATGCAATCACTTTTCTAGGCAAATTACATGAGAACCTGACAGAGGAAACCAGCTATTCTATCACCTATAAAAGGGATGCTTTTTATTTTCTACCCCAGAAAGTTCTGTGACTGATCTTAGATAGTACTTGCTGAATGGAGATTTGGGCTTTCGAAAGTGCCTTTCTTTCAGACATTCTTTAGTTTGCCACATGCATCTTGCTTTATAAACACTTTTCCTGTCTCTAATAGGTGGAGAATCCTGAGGCTTCCTAATAGGTAGTGATAATGAAGTCACAAAATTTTTGGGAGAATGATGGACTATCACCGAGGACAGAAAAAAAGGGGGGAGGGGGGAGCCTGGACTCCATTCTCACTGCTCACAGTAATTCACTGTGTTCCCTTGAGCAAGTATATAGAGTATAATTAGAGTTGACCCTTACCTTGTAGAAATGTTGAGAACATGATGTACTGAAGGTAATTCTGGTTAGCCTGAAAAATGGGTGTTATGATTCAATTCAAATAACAGGTATTTTGCTGAACATCTATATCAGGGCACTATGAGTTAAGTAAAATTAAACAAGAACCAATCTTCATTCTCAGAAAGCTCAAGATCTAAGTGAAAGCAGGGTAAATAAGTGCAGTATCTGGGAGAATTTGATAAACTCTCTTTTAAAAAAGTAAAGTACATTGTGTTTCTGGGAGGTGATGGAGTTGCTATCAGAGCTTTAAATCCTAACCACAAAAGTAACTCAAATGGACAAATGACTTAAACTCAGGTGGGCCTGAGTTTTCATAAATCAATTTGGCCATAATATCAGCCTTCAAGATTGTAGTAAAGATAAAGCAAGCTAATGAATGGGAAAAGCATTCAAGAAAGCAGAAAGTTCTCTATGAATGTTGGTTGGTTGCTATTATTATTAATACTCTTGGGATCCAGAGGGGAGAGACAAAGAGCCTTTGGAATCCGACTGATTGGCATTTGTTGTTTATCTGCAATGCAAATGTAACTGGGTGTTCTGTGTTTATTTGGCAACCCTACCTAGAACCCACTTGGACCTAACTTTGGGCAAGTTACCCAAGGCAAGAGTGTGAGCCAGCCCGAGGGCATTGGGTTTTATCTACTTCACACTTCCTACCCGGAGATCAGGGTGAGTTTCTTTGTAAACAGCCTGTATTGCTGACTCATGCTGGGAGGCCTGCACTGGGCTAGCCTCCCTAGATCCCAGGGCAGATGAGTAGGCAAAAATGTCCTTCACTCTTTCTCTAGAGAGAAGGAGCGGGGGAGCTGGAAATGCCCCTGAACAGTATAGCCTCCTCCTCCATAGATACCTGAGTAATCAAAGTGTGCTGCATTCCAAAGGAATTGCTACAGGCTGAGTGAAATTTCCAACTGAAGTTGGGAAAGTCCCTCTGAAGGAATCTGGCACTTTTAATCTAAATTCTGGATAATTAAGGATCCCCTTATCTGAATTGTTTACAAGCAAATTTTACTCCTTTCTGTAACTTGTGATTTTGTTTTATTTTAGTATTTACTTCCCTTCTGAATGGAAGTATCACATCAGCTAACTTGTGTTTCTAAAGTGTGTGTGAATTTTGTTTTGCTTGTGTTTGTTTTTATCTCTCCAAATGAAATTGCCACATCAGGAATGTTTGGATTTTTGAGAAGACAAACAGAAGCAGTGAAGTCTCCATATCTTCAAACTGGGGTGGAGGGGCTTTTTCTGTGAGTGATGGGTGGGTGGGGGGCAGATCTTAGAGGCGTCTATGCAAGGCAGGTTGTGCTGCTTTCATTTAGCTCTATTATTAATGATCAATAAAAATAACATGTTTCTAATGGTGCTTTTATGCTTACTGTATATACTGTTTGAGAAAATGGCCAATGTCCCTATGAAGGAGTTATATTATGTTTTTAAATTTGAGGTTGCACTGAGTAAATAAGGTGTTAAAGGAGTAAAA
The DNA here is from genome assembly GCA_029593785.1 of Cabassous unicinctus. Classification (NCBI taxonomy): domain Eukaryota; kingdom Metazoa; phylum Chordata; class Mammalia; order Cingulata; family Chlamyphoridae; genus Cabassous; species Cabassous unicinctus. The sequence goes on from JAQZBX010004031.1 coordinate 4,810, forward strand.
TGGTGCAAGCTCCTCACACTTCTACAAAGCCATCCTTGGTGGCCCCAGTCAGGCAAAAGAAAGTAACTTCAGTACGTTCCAGGGGTCAGAGCCAATCAGCAGCTCTTCCTAACAGACAGTATTCCAGATATCCTCACTGTTCCCTCTAGCGCCGCTTCACCATTTGCTGCAAACACCACTAGTAACTGCAAAGTAAGACATTACCTGGAAAAAACTTTATTCGACATTGCCATAAAAACTACTGTTTCAGAACTCTGGGATGTTTTTGGAGATGCTGTGTTGAGCCCAGTAACAATGCACTCAGAATTAAGTGCTTTCTGTCCAAACACTCCTGCTCCAGCAGGAAGAACAAATCAAAGCAGGGAGCAGGGCATTTACCTGCTCTTTCAAGAGCAGAAGTCTGGATGATTTATGGTGTTTGCAACCTTGACCATGAGGCTAGTTCTAGAGAGGGCAACTCGGTCTGTAAAATGGCACCCATCAGAACCTATGGAGGCCGAGACCACTGTGAAAGCATCCTAGATTCATAATGTAGCTCTAAAAGTCATGCAGCACCCTAAAGTTTCTGGCATAAGCTTTCGTCATTTTCATTTTCGAGTCACTCAGACTTAGGACTTTAGGGGCAGAGCAGTGTGGTGAATACTGGGAAATTTTCTCTTTATTTAACTAATATGTGCAATATTATAGACTTCTAGCCAATTGGTAGCCCAGTGACTTCACCCATTTTAAATAGGCTAATTGAATGTCCCAGATAGAAATAAAGAAAAGCTTTATTTTTCTGATTCCTTTTGGATCATTTTACACACACTCACACACCCTTTTCTAAAAACAAAGTATTAATCAACAAAGGAAACTTTGAAAATGGAAACAAGTCTCCAGGGTTCTGGATTACTAGTTTGTTCTAACTTTGTTCCCTTAATACTTCATTAAAAATAGGAACATTTAGGTCTAACAATAATAATGTGGCTTTATCACTGGAAAAAAGTAGGAACCACAATTAGTCATATCAAACAGTGATTGCCACCCTGCCTCAGTAAATATAGGACTAAGTAGATTCTTGAGTAATCTTTCTCTGGAGACTCTAGAATATTGCATTCCATAAACTTTTATCAGACACCTACTAGAAAGGGACTATCAAACTCGACTTGAAGCTCCTGCCCTGGGAGGGAAGATAGCATGTACTAAATAATTAAAGGCAAGTTCAAAGCAGAAGATACAGGGCTGACTTACCCACTAGGCATGAGAGGTGCAGTGCCACCATACGTTTAGGGACCTGTGAAAATATTTTAAATTTAAATTCCTTTAAAATTAGAAGGAAAAATGGATATCATACTAACAAGGAAATATAATAATGAAGCCAGCCTGGATTGCAATTATTCCAACTCTTGTAGAAAATATAAATTTAACATTTTGTTATAGAGGAAAAGTGCCTAAGGCCCAGGAAAGTCATACTTCAGATCATGAAAGGTCTCTCAAATTAGGAACTAGTCAAGCCCTATGGGGGCTCGGAGGAAGGAGAGAGCTTATGGCTGGGGGAGAATCAGGAATGTCTCACATCTGAATGAGGCTGTAAAAGAATGGCAGAATTTTAATTGTGATAATAGGGGACAAATATTCTTGGCCGAAGAAAGACATGAAAAAACACTTTGAAGCATTTCATAGACTATAGGTTCTGAGAAAATAGTGTATGTTTCTTTAATTTACTTTGAGTAGAATCATATAGAACATTATAAATTGGTGTGTGGGTGTATGTACTGATTGCTTTGCTTATGATGATATTTGAGTTTTTTACATCATTCCAAATTTGATCCTTACATAATATTTTTGCATCTATTACTAACCATAATGCTACATTGTTAACTCAAGGTCCTTGAAAGCTTAATCAAGCATATTAAAGAGATACCTCATTTAAAAGAGCTGATGAAAATAACAAAACAAATCAAAATGATATGAAAAAGATAATTTTCCCCCTTTCGTCTGTTTATTCTGCTTACCCGATTTTCACAGAATTCAGGTTGTCAATATAACCTTAAATTTTTTCTTTAAATAGAAGCGAAACTCACAACTTAAGAATAATCTTTAAAAATGACTGGCAGGAAATAAATTATGGGACCTTCCACCTTAAATCAAATAGAAGAAGTTGATGCTTTTGAAGAACTTTTTAAATACTTCACTCTATTTTATAAAAATCTTATACTGGGTATTTAGCCAAAAAGAAAAAAGTATTTTCATCTTTTTTTTTTTCCCAAGGGACAGCGCAAACGCAGTTCCCCACTATCACAAATTATGCAGTTGAGTTTCCCGCATTTGGGGAAATCGCAGGGGTCAGCAAATCCAGAGTGCAATGGATAAGCCTCGCCCTGGGAAAACCACCTTCGTGATCATGGTATCTCCCCTGCCAACGTCTTTTAAATGATGTTCTCGATGGAAAACTAATGAGGATGTTTTGGATCCATTAGCATTTTTCTCAGTCTATTAACCATATTGAATGCTGGCTAATCTTAGAGCTTTTGAATTTTTTTAACTGCCTATTGACACAAGCCTGAACTTACAGGGAGCCACAGTGAAGGGGGAAAAAACTCATATTCCTTTATTCATTCATTTGTTTATTGTTCTACTTCTTCATGTCTTTCAGCAGCTATTCCTACTGAGAGCCACTTTGTGCTAGATATAGAAGACTGAAAACAAAGGTTCAGGGAGGGGGGGAAATGAATGGATGGAATAGAGCATGTTTGGGGTGGTGAGATTCTTCTGTATAATAACTGCAATGGCAGATGCATGACATTGTACATTTGTCAAGGCCTATAGAACTGTACAGCAAAAAGCGTAAACCGTAAAGTAAACTATAGACTTTGGTTAGGAGCAGTGCTTCAGTATTGGTTCCTCAACTGTAACAAATGTACCACACTAATCTAAGTGGTCAATAATAGGGGTAACTATATGTGTGTGTGCAGGTGGGGGTGGTTACATGAGAATTGCCTATACTTTTGGTGTAATTTAAAAAAAAAATCCAGGTGAGACAACCAAACTCCCCTTGAAAATATGAAAACTTCATTCTTTCATATATGCCAGGGACATGGCTATAGGAAGATAAATTTTCCAAAGGAGTAATAATAATGATAATGATAATATTAGTAAAATATATATTTTTATTTTTTCTGCCCATTTAAAATGTTTTATTTTTCTTTTTAAACTAGATTGTGAAGTGCCACTGAAATAGGCAATGTTGACAAAACAATATCTGTTACAATCAAATGCACTAGACATTTAAATAAAAAACCTTAAAAACTATGTAAAGGCACACAAACCCAGGAGAATGAATCTGGAGCAATGTTTTCTGCACAAGTGAGACTAGGCATACCTCTTATTAAGACTGATGTGAACAAAACCTTGGAAATCCTACAGGAGAGGAAGACAAGGGGCTTGGGAGTAAGAGAAGTGGAGGTAGAGGTGGAAGTGAACGGAGGGCAGGGGGAGGGGAGGGAAGTGGAAACCAAAAAATAGTCACTGAGGTAGCAGTATTCTCTCAGTGCAGAAAAATTGGCTAATGAGTAAAAATTAGACTGTCAGTCTATGTTTGAGTAAAATGTTGATGGTGTTCAATAGTTTTTGAGAAGACCCAGGAATGCCTAAACTTTGCCTTGGCTTAACTATCAGGACACCAAAGGAAGTGGAGACAAGAAAAACACTGACAAATTGGGAAACAAAATGCCATTTTTGTTTTGTTAGCTTAATCTATACTTCATACCTCAGCAAAGAAGTCTCTAGTAAGTTAGACTTTAAGGGACTTTACCTCTTTTGTCCATCCCCACTAAAAACCTGTAATTGAGCTAGACACCTTTGCAGTGAGTGCACTGCCAGAGGTCAGGAGAGGAAGACAGGGAGACAAACCACAGTGGCAGATGTCTCTCCCACAGGCAAAAGGGTTCAAATCTGTGTTCTAATTTCTAGCCTGTTCTTGGAAAGGAACAAAAAGGTGGGAGGGAGTGGAGCAGAGGTAGAGACTAGAGGCCAAATGTCATAACAATAGCTTATTATGAGCTTATCTCAGCCCCAATAAGCTAAGGTATGAGTTTTATATAAATTTCATTTAAATCCTCACAACAAACCTTCAGGGTAAATATTTTCTTCTCTTTTTTTTGATGACAGAAATGTAAGTATTTGAATTATTGCCAAATAAATGGTATAACATACACATTGTATAAGTTGAGTGGGGAGGAGAAATAATTGTCTAGGATGGTCTCAGGGAGGAGCAGATACTCAAGCAGGACTTGAAGAATGTGTATCGTTTGTATTACTAGAGAGCAAGGAAGGGGCACTTCATAAAGAATGAGTTAAAAAGATCAAAAGATGCATTTGGGCACTACTTACAAGGGATTAGGGTTTACACAAGGGCAAAAATGGAAGCTAAGGCTAGCAAGCCAGTTGGGGTCTAGGTAAGGGGATGGCTTAGGTCAGGGGATTTTGTAAAGGGTGTGGTGTCAGGAGAAATGGGGAAAGGTGGTAGGATTTAGCAAGGGGAGGAGTTGGTACGAATCTGGTTTCAGCTGGAGTCTAGCTAAAGCCGCATGTCATGGCAGCTCTGAAGTGTGAACAGCAGCGTAGAATTGGCCCTATCTGGAGGCGAATGGCAGCAGCCTTTTGTAGCCCTGGAGCCCTGTTGTTGTTGGATGTCCTGAGGAGTGGGTAACATACCTCCCAGGCTCACTTTCAGCAGAGAGCAGTTCTCTGGAGGAGGGGATAGTTGTGAACAAATAGCAAACAGCACTCTTCAGCAGAAAAAGAAGGGCTCTCAGCCTCCTAGATCAGATCTGGTGGGATCCAAAAGGGGTCTACAATGGAGGTACTCAAATGCCATACTGAGGAATTTGGGATTTTCCTCATTGAGAATAAGTGAGTTGTTAAAGGAGCCTGAAAAGGGGATTTCTCAGGTCACAGCACAATTCCGAGGTGCATAATTTGTAGTGTTAGGAAGAATGAATTGAACGAGTGACTAGGACAAAGACCTTTTGCATAGACAATAATGATAATAATATCTAGTATTATTGATCATTTACTATAGACAGACACTGCAATAAATGTTTTATATGGATTATCTCAGTTTCTAATATATGCACTCCAATTTTATCCTCATTTAAGATGGGGAAACTGAGTTTCTGAGAGGTTAAGTAACTTGGTCCCATCCTACAGTTGGTAACTGGGGGAGTCAGAGTAAACACTACTTTGCATCACTTCCTGGTAGACAGAACTTTTGAACTGTGTTTGAAGAGTGAGGTTGTGTGTATTAGTTTCCTATGGCTGCTGTAACAAATTACCACACACTTGATTGTTTAAAATAACTGAAATTTACTTCCTCACAGTTCTGGAGGACAGAAGTCTGAAATCAGCATCTCTGAGCTGAAATCAAGGTATCAGCAGGGCTGTGCTCCGTTCAGTGACTCTAGGGGAGAATTTGCTCTTTGCTTCTTCCAGCTCTGGTGGTAGCTGGGATTCCTTGGTTTGTGGCTGTACCACTCCAAACATCAAGGCATCTTCAAATACCTCTCTTGTCTTCACATCACCTTCTCCTGTGTGTATAAAAATCTTCTGCTGCCTCCCTCTTTTAAAGGATACATGTGGTTGCATTTAGGGCCCACCTGGTTAATCCAGGAGGATCTCCCCATCTCAAGGTCCTTAACTAAATCACATCTGCAAAGACCCTTTTTCTTTTGCCATATAAGGTAACACTCACAGGTTCCAGGGATTAGAATGTGGGTATCTTTTGGGGGTCATTTTTTAGCCTTCCATACCATGGAAAAAGGCAAAGGATTTGAGGCTAAGTGATTTGAGGAGAGGTACTAATGAAGAAAAAGTGAGACCAGGCAAGAGATTGCATTAAACAGAAATGGAGGTACTTACATTGGGATATATTGAATCTGAGGATTTTGGAAGAATATCCATGCAGACAAATCCAGAAGACAATTAGACGTATGTGACTGGAGCTCAGAGGGGTCAGAGGTACAGATTTAGCACTGTGGGTGGGAAGAGATGGGCCAGGCTAAGGAAGTCAGCACTGTCACCCAGCAAACTCTGTGCAGTGAGTCCTTCCAGCTTGCATTTCCTCTCAGATAAGTGCAGGATAGCACCTATGCAGGGCTGCACTCCCAGTGATTCTGTAATTCCTTAATTCCTGCCAACCTCTTCTGCATTTCATTTTTGTTCTCAACATCTACTGTTCTCAGGCATTGACTCATGGCCCCTCTTTCTTTTAGATTGCAGCATAATTCAGTTTTTTCCCTTTCCCCATCCACTGCACACCCACCTCTGTCTATCCCTCCACTTGTCTCTTCTTTTCTGCTCTGTATAATGTCTATTCACTTATGGGCTTTAGTTATGCTATAGATTTCTTCTTCTCCCCACCTCCTGTATCAAAGCCAGAACATGGGTTCCTCTGCTTCTCATGCCACCAGGTACTTTCAGACCACTACGATACTGCTATCTTCCAAATGCTCTTCCTTTGAAGTTTCTAAAGTTTGTTTATAGCCTTACCATTCCTCATGTTTAAAACTATCCTATGCTGTATACATCTCTCTGGGATCTGCCTCCAACTTCCTCCAGGACTTCAGGAGAGAAATCCCACTTGTCCATTGCATCTCGCATATTATTACTGTGTTCATCAATTTGAACTTTGTTGATAGCTCCTCTGGCTGCCTGGGAACAGTGTAGTGTCATTAATGAAGGCCTGTATTGGGTGCAAATTGGTATGTATTTGAAATTGTTGTATTTAGCATAACATAGGACACCAAGCAGGGTGATGAAATGTAGTTCAGGGGCTCAGGAGATTAATCAAGACTAGAGATGCAGATTTTGGGTTAACAGCATAGAAAGTCCTTCTTAAGCTTTGAGAAAGGATGTGATCATGGAGAAAGAAAATGAGGCAAAGGTAGAGCTTAGAAAACACCTTCATTTACTGACCAGAAAGAGAAACCATAAAGAAGTCAGGTAAAACATTAGCCTGCTAGAACCTAGAAAGGATGTCACGGATAGGGGAGTTTTGAGCTGGAGGGTAATCAATGGAGAGAATTTGAAATTAAAAAGGTTGAGAATGGAGGACAGATCTCTGCATCTCTCTACTCTGTTCACTGGTAACCTTTAAAACAATAGTTCCAATAAGTTTTGAGATGGGGCCAATTTCGAGGAATATTTAAGTGCCAATAGCTAGAGGAATAAGGCAAGGCTGCTTTTGAGAGTTTGATAGGAAAGGAACAGGTGAGAAAATCTGGTAGCTTGACTTATCTAGAATAGTAGCAATACAGTAATAGTAAAGTAATAGTAATAGTAATAATAATAAACAACTGGACACTTAGAACATGGCAGACACTCTTCTAAGTGCCTATGCATTTACTCATGTAAGCCTCACAATTCTATGAGGTAGATGTTTACCCTACTACTTAGAAATCTATTTCATCATCTCTTGTGGGTTACCTCATTGATTCCCCATACCAGCCACTGAAAACTTCATTTTCCAAAAAGCAGCAATTTCACTCTCTCTACATCCTCTAATAAATCCCACATACTTTTACCAGAACAATCTTCCTAGACAGTATTAATGATATCAGCACTCTCTTTAGAAATCTGAGATGATTCCCCATGGGCTCTGAGACTCTGTTCCTCAGCACGTTATTCAAAGTCCTCTTAAGTTTGATCCAAATGTATTTATTCCTTCTATTTAACATTTACCAACATTCCAAACCAATCACTGGGTCTTTGATCTTGCCATTTCCTTTGTCCTGAATGCTCATTTTCTCATTTTCATTTATGGAAATGCTAACTACCCCTCCACTCCAAAGTCAAATGTAACCTCTTTCAGAAGCTTGATTATCTCAGTAAGAAAACTCCCATTCTGTCTTCTGAACTCAAAATATAATAGTCAAAACATAGATCTTATCCTAGTAGAATCTCCATATCCTTGTCTTTATAGTTGGGGTAATAAGCCTACTTCAAAAGGTCACAGAGAAAGTGAAATGGAGGGACAAATTTAAATGGTCTTAACACTTAATTGTTCCCAAGTAATTTGAGGGCATGTTGCAGGCCTAAATCATTCTTAAATTCCCTGCTTTTAGCACAGTGACTTGTCCTTAGCAGACTCAATTATGAGTTATTGAATGAATTAATGAAAGAATAATGCTTTTAGATGTAGTGCCATGATGATGAAAATGACTGTTTTAGTTTTCTAGCTGCTAAAACAAATATTAAACAATGGGAATTTATTGGCTCATGGTTTTGAGGTTAGGAGAAATCCAAAATCAAGATGTCAGCAAGGTGATGCTTTCTCCCAGAAGACTGTGGAATTTTGGGGCTGGCTGCTAGTGATCCTTGGGTCCTTGGCTTTTCTGTCACATGGCAATGCACATGATCATATCTTCTCCAATCCCTTCCAGGTTCCATTGACTTCCAGCTTCTGGCTGCTCCCTGTGGTTTCTCTCTTTGTCTCATGTTCACTTATAAAAGACTCTAGTAATCCAGATTAAAACCCAACCTATTTTAGTTGGGTCACACTTTGATTGAAGTAACAGCTTGACCAAGACCAAGAACCTGTCCAAACTAGGGTACACAGTTCAATCCACATCAATGCCAAAACTGGGTCAATAGATATTTGCTTCTATTTTGGTCTTCAAAAGAAACTTCAAAAGAAAATTTCAACACTTCCTTCTGTAAAAAATAATAGGTTTTCATATGAATTCTGTCAACTGATTGTAGAGTAGGAGGGTCAGATTGGTTGCATTAATGCTCGTGATAATACAGCATAATAAGGACACAAGTCATTAGACAATGTCAATAAATAGAACGAAAATGCCTGACAAGGAGAAAGAAAAAACTGCAGAAAAAATTGAACTTAAAACTCTTGAAAGGACGTAATGTCCTTTTAAGGATTGTATATTTTATAAATTCAGAAATAGTCATTTTTGACTTGTACTTTTATGAACTGTAACACATTGAAAATGAATCTGAAAGAAAATATAATAGTTCCAATCAAATTTTTATCCCCCAAGGCCTTTTATTTCTAAAACTGGATAATGTTGGTGCCTAATACAAATTACACTGGGTTTTGCTAATTTCATTCTATAACTGTGTGCCAAGTGATTTAATTTTGAGTCAAAATAATTATGTAATTATATTTGGTGTTCAAAGTGCATATGGGTGTGTTATATAAATTCCACAATGGTTAATTTGTTTCTAGTAAACTATTTTTTCCATGGTTTCTTTGGGGGAAATGAATCCAAATTGTTATACTAATTACAATAAAACATCAACTAACTGGAACCTAAAATTGGATATTTGCTGCAATCAGCTTTATGAGAGCAAAACAAATAACAAGAATATAAGTTGGAAATCATTTATGCTCCCTACCCATGCTGCTTCCACAGTGTGTCTTAAGTCCTGCATGAATTCAATATTTATTGTAGTAACTCTATCATCTTCAATGGTGCTTATCCAATAAAAAAAAATTTTACTGGAGGCCTGCTAACCAGTCACTATAAGTCCATACTGAAAAATTAATATTTATAATAAACACTCTCATATACTGAAAGAATCTCTTTAAACATTACATTATATCCTGTGTGCTGTACCTACTAAACAGGAGGAATATGGACTGTGGCAATCCTAAAAAGGCACCATTCAGATCCCTCCTCAGGGAGCATAATTGACTAATGGCCCCAGATGATGCCCCTCTGGACCCACCACTGCGTAAGTGTCAAGGCCATGCTTCCCGCAAGCTGCTCCCAACCAATGGCTGAGCATGGCAAAGGTACATTCCTGTTGGCTGGGATGCGGGACTCCCATGATGGGCATCTTTGGCTCAGGACTCCTCATTAGCCTCTCCATAGTGTAAGAGTCCTCCAACATATTTTTCCTTCTTTTCCTCTCTCTTGTCTGGTCAGACTTGCATGGCAGTTGAAGGCTTTCCCCACTTTCTCTGGCTTCCTCACCTTTGCACTTCACAGTACTTTTCATAAATTCCTTGCATAACTTAACCATTTTGTCATCTGCTTCACAGGAGACCTGGACTACTATATGCATTGCAGGTGGTGAGACTCTCAAAGCCTCGCTAGTTAAAGCCCAATAGAACTTTGACTTCTCTTGAAACCTACTGAATTAGACTCTGCTTTTTAGCAAGATATCAGGTAATTACAATGCATGGTAAGTTTCAGAAGCACTGCTCTTCAATAATGGGCCAGTCCAAGCAAGTTAACCATGTTAATGAATCCCATTGTGTTGATAGTCTCAGCATTTCATAGGAATATATAATCAGAACACATGATTAATTGATGTTCTGTTATAGGGAATTTAAATAATGGCAGAAAGCCCACAACAGGTGGGCTTGGTTCAATGATGTGACTCCATGACTCTCAATCTTCAGTTCTATGAGGCCAAATGTGCAGCTTTCTTCTGTTTACTTGCTCTTGGCTTTATTTGCAGGCTGACTAGACAGATAATGATTGCCTCCAATTCATCTCTCTGCAGACTGTAACTTGGTCACCAAAAAAATGCTTTTGAAATTCTGTATTTGCCATGTTTTCAGGCTAGACTGTGGTAGAGACTATTGGTTGCCCACACCAGCTTCTATTCCCCCTCCTCTATGGTAACAAAATCCTGAATTTTGCTGCCCAAACCAAACCAACAAACAAAAAGAGTATATTTTACAATTGTCCTGGCTGGGAGTGAGAGATGTAATTGGAAATGTGTGGGATTTCCAAGAAGCATTCTAGAAAGGGAGAGACAAGCCCTCATTCTCACCTTCCTTCTTCCTGCTGTTCTCTGGAATGCAGACATGATAGCTACATTTCCAGAAGCCCTCTTGGGCTATGAGGCAATGCACTGAAGAGCAGCAAAACAGGAGGAACCTGAATTCCGCATGACCTTGGAACTGTCATATTGGTCCTGGATGGCCTCCTCAGGTGTTCTTTTATGTGCGATGAAAATACATTTCTTTTGTTCTTAAGCCACATTTACCTCGGGGCTTTTCATAATATGCAGCTAATCTTAATGTCAAAATAAACTGCTAGTAAGCACATACAATGACTGAATCAACAGTTTACATATTGCTTTAGGAAAATATAGATGGAAATTTTTGTAAGGGAAAATGGGAAAAACAAGCAGGGACCAGTGCTGTGGAATTTAGTACTATTTTTCTATAAGGTTTGTCTTTAAGAAAAATAAACATGTTGTAACTCACACTTATTGCTATAAAACATACCACAATATAAAAAGGAACATTCTTTTATTTAAGTTTTTGTGCTGTATTGAAAAAACACAGTAAAAGAAAACAATCATTTATTATTCATTCATTCATTTGTTCATTAATATATCCATTAAAGTAAACTTTTATAAAGTGCTTCTTCTATATCAGGCACTATATGAGGTGCTGAAAATTCAAAGAAAAATAGGACAAAGTCTTTATGTTTAGGAGGTAATAACCTAGCACAGAAGAAAGATAGAAAAAGAGATGATTAATGCTATGTAAAAGATGCAATGACAATAAATACAAGGGCAGTGTATAATGGAGTGGTCAGGGGAGTTTCTTTGGAAGAGATGGAGCTTTAGAAGAGACTTAAAGAGCACATAGGAGTTAGTCAGGCAGAAAGGGTAGACTGAGGAAACACTATCAATAAGGGGCACAAATCCTATGTGCAAGAAACTGAGTAAATTTAGGTGTCAGATGAAGCTGAAGTCGTCAGCAAGACTAAGCAGAACATGGGGAATTAGTAGCCATTGAAAACTTTTAATGTAGGGAAGTGACATGGTCATAATTGTGTTTTATTTGAAATTCTCTCTTGTAGCATGGTGACTATGGGTTTGGAGAAGACAGCACTGGAAGCAAGGAGACTGCTGAAGAAGCTATTTCAGAAGCCAAGTCAGAATATAATGATGGCCTGGAGCCAGGTAGTGGTGAAAGGACAGTAAAAACAGGAGCTTATTGAAGGCATATACAGCAAATGAAATCAGCAGGAGTTGGTTGATGGGCTCTGGGAAGTGAAGGATAAGAAAGAGTTAAGAATGAGCTTATGGTTTCTGCATTATTATAATATTATATGGTTTTGCTAGTATGAACCAAATACGAAGAATAACTACATAGATTTAAACCCTAGAGTATAGGTTACTAGGAGATAGAATGAGTGCTGAAAAGGGGTACCCGATGCTTAATATATGTAGAATTTTTAATTAGCTTGATGTAAAAGTATGGAAATGGATAGAGTTGATGGTAACACATTATAGTGAGTATAAGTAACACAGCCAGTTTATAAACGGGATTGTGGCTGAAAGGCATAGTCTAGGGATGTAAATGTCACTTGAAAGAAAGCTACAGGATAATCTAGGGACTGAATGGCATAGTGAACCAGGAGGTGGATGAGGTTTGTGATTAACAGTACAAATACAAGAATGTTCTTCTATGAACTAGAACAAATATACATCACTATTACAAGGTGATAAGAATATAGTGACACATGGGAAAAATGAAAGTATCATAACTTATGGGCTATAGTTAACAATATTGCAATAGTGTAATATTCTTACAGCAATGTCAAAGAAGGTACTGTGTTAATAAAAGAGGGAGTATGGAAAAAATATACCAAATGTATGCTGTAGACCTTAAAAAAAATAAAGAATGAGTCCACGGTTTCTGGGTTGAGTGACTGATAGAAGATGGTACCACCAACTGTAGTTTGAGAATATTGAATCCCCAAATCTGTATATGCAGCCCTGAACTTGCCCTGAGCACAGGCCCTATAGCTAGACTTCCCAGATTAAAATTCTGACTGCCTGCTTTTGACCTTGGACAAGGTGTTTAATCTCTCTATTTTCTAATTTCTTTATTTGTAAAACGTTTGCTGCAAAATCCAATGTGTATGAGGATTAACTGAGTTAATACATGTAAAAGTAGATAGAACAAGTACCTGGTACAGACATATTGCTGCATAAATATTGGTGAATATTCTTATTACTACAATAACAATCTCATGCATCCAAGTGAGTTGGTTACCCTGTTCATTAAGAGAAGTTGTTAATGTATAGAATCCTGGGAAAAACTGACATTTGAGGGGTTCCAAGGAAGAGGAGCCCATGCATAATTAGAAGAAGAAATGATTAGCTAAGTAGAAGAAAAACCAGTGGGGTTCATTGTAAAGAATAATCTGAAACCTATAGTGAAGTCATGAAACTAGATTATCTTGCGCAATAACTCCAGATTCCAGAGAAATTCCAAGGAGATGGATGCAGGGGTGAACAGTGCTTTGAAGTCAATCTGAGCAGAAAAGGATCTTAGCCTTAACTGACTATTTTGATCCCCTGACACTGAGTCATTTTAAAGGAAGTGACCAGTCCCCGGAAAGTGGTTGATGAAACAGGATATGGTCGCTTTTGATTTGAGATCCCTTTCCCTGTGTCATGAGGTCTGGGGAAGAATTCTTGGTTCTCATCAAACCTGGCCATTCCATCCTGACTGAGGAAATTCCACCAAGTAGAGTAGGGATCTGTACCACTGAATGATGTTCAGAACTCCCCAGCCCCATCACCACCACTCATACAGACATGCCACTCACACATACTCCTTGTACCCCAACATCACCCACATAGCTATGGATGTGATGGGATGAGATAGGACACATCAAGTGCTTGTGAGCATGTGGACTCTTTGGATCTAGTGATTCAGTTGTCTGCCTGTGGATTCGTTATCTTTTATCGTTTTCCTATCAAAGGAATTTCAAATGATTGTTCCTACTTTTCAAGCCAGAGTTAGAAATAATAAGCAATAGCTGAGCACCCATCTGAGTAAGCTGCACCCTATCTAACCCTGTGTCAAAGCTTAGGCTGGAGCAAAAAGCTGCCATAAACTCTCAGGGAGCTGGAGCCATACTCCAGGGTACTGCGGGAATGGGCAGGTGGGTGAGGAGTGGAGAAACAGTTATTTCTCCATAGAATATTGGTTTTTGAGGCAGATGTTTAGGGTGGGAGTAAATGAATGGTGGGAGAAAGGATTAAGCCCAGCAAGAATTATTAGTGTTGTATTGGTGATACATCGGGGCAGAGGAGATAGGCAGTTTCTTGGTTTTACATTATTATGTGAGCCTAAGAATTCACTATGTACAAAATACATGGGCAATCCTAGGGAAAAGCTGCCAGGACATGAGGTCTTTTAGAAACTTTATTTTTAGATGGTTACTGACATTGGGTTTGAATGCAAAATGCCTGAATTATAATTCTAGTCATAGGTACTGTGCATAACATCAAGGCATATGTGCCCTTGTGCACATGCGGACAACGAGATTACTCAGAAGAGATATGCAATTTCCTCATCCAAGATGGCTTATTTGTTTTGATAGCTGCAGACGCACAAAAGAGAACATGCACAGCCTTTGGTTGCAGGTGTTCCTCGGTGAGTGCAGATTGGCCGGGACTGGATGGTGGAAAACCTGTAGACTTCCTCTCCAAATAGAAGCTGGGAAATCATCCAACACGTCCCACTTTCCTGAGAGGAAGCAAGATGTGGGGACAGGAAGGCTGTGTCAATAAAGCATTACAGCAAAGCCTTTTGTGATTGTTTTGCATCATACATACTCTGCAGCCAAGCTAATGAAATTTTGATACTGAACAATTGCAATTTGCTGACATTCTTCAACAAAACTAAAGAGGAACTGAGTTTGTGGTCCTTTCCCGTGAAATCCTCTATAAAACAACACAGAAAGGAAATTTCAGTATGGGAGGCACCGTTGTCAAACCGCGAGCACTAATTAAGGCATGGAAGATTGCGCTTCCCCATCACAATCTGCCCCCAAAGAGGAGGATGTACACTTTTCAGGAGGGGTTTCCTGCTTGGGTGAGTGGCCTCAGGATCTGGGATAATACTGACCTTGACTTCAGAAAAAAAATCCCTTCCACAATTTGAGATTTGCTTCCCCAAATTCCTCCACCACACTTCAACAGACTCTAAGATAGCTAGTTCTCCTGAACCCTTCACTGTCACTCACTTCCTTAACACACAATCTCTCATCTCTGACATTCTCTTAAGTGATGACTGAATGGAATGAAACACATTCCTTCCCAACTCATTCAGCTCTTCTCTGCTTCCTTTGATTGCAATGGCCCCAGACATCCTTCACCTCATCATTCCTCTCTAACAGCAGCTGCCACTGGGTCACAGCAGTCAAAACAGGGAAGGGAGAATTATTTTGTGTCCCACTGCTCCTGCTACTTGATTCTAGTAATGGAGTGTGTCAGGATGATTTAAAGAAGGCTCTCTGGCTGGGGACCCAAACGTGTAATGATGATACCTGAATCACTTTGACAAAACACCTGAACAAAAATAACTTGATTTCTGTGGCAGGTTAGTTTTCTATTTTAAGGAGAGTCCTTGCATGTTAGGTGAGTCCTTTCGAGAATGTGGATCAAGGATGTATGGGTCATGTTGGATGTGCAAGGAAGCCCTCGAACAGTAATGGAAAGACTATGTGGGGGGTCCAGGGTGTTAGACAAAGCTAGTGAAGGAACATATCGAGACAGAAAAGTTTTTTGACAAGGTTCTGTTCTTGAGTGAGACCAAAACCTTGTGGAATTGCCACACATTTCATTTCCTCCTAATTCTTCATCTAATCAATGAATTTTTATTACATATCAACTGTATGCCAGGCACGATTCTAAGTGATGGAGATACAGGATAAAGCAATGTCAGTAAAAAGAAACTTGCTAGAATGGAGTTTGTATTTTCATTCAACATATATTTATAGAGAGTGCATGACTGAATTTTCAAGGGGCAGTCATAGTTTACTCATGCAGTCTTATCTATTTATTAGTATGTCATCCTTTTGCTTAAAATTGCTCAGTTTGATGCAACATTTATATGGGCATCCTAACTTTATGTGCTCGGAGTTCTGCAAGGCACTGGCATACAAGAAGAGCAGGTCTTCAGGAAACTCTCAGTCTAGCAAGGTAAACAAACCCACAGTCATTTGGAAAGTGCTTTACCAAAAATAAGTAAAGTTGCTGAGAGAATTTGCAAAAGATAGAGTAACAGTTGGTTGGAAGATAAGGTGATAAAGATGGAGAGGTGGGATAAAAACAGATTTGAAGTAATCTACTATTTTTCTTTTTTCTAATTGGAATAGACAGTGAAAAAACAGTATGTGCTTTAAACTAAAGAGGCAAACTAAATGGCCTGTATGAGAAAGTGTGTGTACTGCATGACCCAAATAATTTGGGTATTACAAAGAAATCAGAGTTTGCTAAAAGGAAAGCAGATAGCCGATCTAAATATTTTTAATATATGCTTTTAAATATCTTTTGTCCTATTTCACACCCTGGATCTCACCCCTAGATAGATGATAGATAGATAGATGATAGATAGATAGATAGCTGATAGATAGATAGAAAGACAGATAGATGATAGGTAGATAAAAATAGAGATCGATATTCCATTCTTAACAGGCATTTCTGCTGTATGGTTATCTACGGCAAGGGATGCTTTCAGGAGCAGGGACCCAGAGAGTACAAACCTCTCCCAAGTGCTTTCTGAACTTCTCCCTTTATTTGTTTATTTTACTTTCCCATCCTTTTTTTCTTCCTGACTCTTTACTACCCTTCCGTGAGACCATGTTGGTTTCCCTTCCTTTTAGATACAGCTAAGTTACATAACCAGCCTCCTTGCTGACTGATGGGGCCATTTAATTGAGGACTGGACCCTGAGATGTTAGGGGAGTTGATATGCAGCATTTCCGGGCCTGGACGCCTAGACACTTTCCTATAATCTGCTCTCTGCTGCTAGCTGGATGTTGACTTGGAGCAGAGGTCCCGCCATTTCTCCCTGCCTGATGAAGGGAAAGCAATCTGACTGTAAGTCATCGAGAGTTCAAGAGTGCTGATTACAGCAGCCAAAGGTAATTACTTTAAATAATACACCTTTTCTTCCTCCTCACATCTTCCTGAGAAAAAGTAAATGTGGATGATTAGAGAAGGATTATTTCAGTTGCTCACCCCTACATCCTTTTCTTACTCTGGAACTGGATTAGGTAGAAGAAGAAGACCTGGGCTCTTGTTTTGCTTTATTTTTTTAATTTTTAATTTTAGTCATGACCTATTGAAGGATCTACAACTTTTGTCTTCATAAGTGGGTCTGGGCAAGTCCTCTGCTTATCTGATCAGTCCATCACCCTAATTCTTCCTTCAGTATTTATCCAAAAGCAAAATAAAACAAAAAACATGTTATGCAATGGTACCAATTTCCTCTCCTTCGATATTATTAAATTTTAACCAGCACAATTAACACAAACAGCAATGAAGTGGGATTTGAGGGGCCCACTTTGCTCCCTGGTCTCTCTCACTAATTGGCTCCCATTTCGGGGACTCCCTGAGGAGACTGCATAGTAAAATTTGTGCAGGCAGAAGAAATGGATGGGTCTAGACTGAGAAGGCCTTGGGGAGCAGCCTGAGGAATCCTGGCTTTATTTGGGGGGAGCGGGCAGGGCAGATGCAGTGATAGACATATGGTTTTGTTTTTGGTCTTCTTATGATTGACAACATTTTATCATTTCAGCTGTGTGTGCCGAGGGCTTTGTACAGGCCCTTTGAAGCTTTCTTAGGAATGACCTCATGTTTGGTGAGTCAGAGGTGGCAAGTAGGATCAGGAAGTGCTGAACAATAGGACTGGGAATAGCCATTCTCACAGGTTGAACGGGCTGATAAGGTCCTGGGTGGGGTCTCCCTCGTCATCCTGAGTGGCCCTTCAGCGCAGGCTCAGGCCCACCCCGCTTTTTGAACGAAGAAGAGCTGGAAGGTCTCAGACACGGGACACCCTCTGCCCTCCTTAATATTATCTTTGGAATCTGTATCTGATTAAACACCATATTCACAGCGGGTGTTCTACATATATTTATTGTTGACAATTATACTGAACTCCCGCAAAATCCTTATAAGAGGAAGAAGAACAATGTGTGATCTTTGCAACTAGGACTTCCCTGACCAAAATATATTACCATAAATATATATGTGTTGGAACTTTAGAGGAATAACAGATACTTTCCTGTCAAATTGTGCACTTTGGGGAATATACAATAATAAACTAGATTAGTAGAGCTGGAACCAAGCTGAGAGCTCATCTAACTCCTTTTTATAGATGATGAACTGAGGCACAGAAATAATATTTTGCCAGGCACTTAAACTCTAATAGGATTTTAATCTAAATGAAACACATTCAGGTAAATTTATATCTATTTCCAATAAAATCACAGATTCCTATAACAGCACAGCATTGATTTCACTTCTAAAAATACCATCAGCAAGGACTCCAGCATGCTTCATGGTCCATTATAATTTTCCTCAGTTAAGAATTTTTTCCACTAGACTGAATCTCCATAAAGGCAAGGCATTTTACTCTTCTGAACAGTACATGGCACATAGCATGTGCTAAAAAAAATATCCTCTAAAAAGATTTAACCATCCCTGCTCCCATTTCTACAAAATTCTTCTGCTTTTATTGGTTAAACATTAGAGATTTTCTCGAAGCACATTACTGAAGGAAGAAACAAAACCAGGCCTACAAGTTCATGGTCAACTACTACTTTAAAAACAATCCTTTAGCTTTTTCTGGAAGACAATATTATTATTGGATTATTCAGATAGAAACTTCTGGTCTATGTTGAGTCTTGCGGGCTTTGTCATGCTTTTGTGATGGCGGGTGGTTTCTTGTGTTTGCAGGAAACATTGTGATCGGCGAAAGTTGCAAATGGGTTTGCTTTCTACTGCTCATGTTCAGATTCCTTTATGTTGAACTTGAGATGGAAACAATTCTCTTAAATAAACTTGGCCTTTTGACCTTGAACAGAATGAAAGAATCATATCCCTGAGACCACTCTAAAGCGGCTGAACCAGTGATTCTCAAAGAGGTAAGGCCAGGTGGTGAAGGATACACACTATTTGGGAGCCATGTCAAATGTGTTGGAGGGTATTTTGAAAAACCATATGAAATAAAATATAATGTGAAGCCTACAGTATCTATTGTTTTCTGCAACACAAACTACAAAAAGTAAAGCTTAAAAGAATCTTGGCTGGTTGGGAGAAGCAAAAGAGACTCGAGATGGGGGTGGGATGCAGATTCTGCAAGTCGGCTGAGGACTGATGCAGGGATCAGCATCTTGGCAGGACCCATAAAAGAAATCAAGACTATCGACCCTATAGTAAGTCTCGTGAGTACCACCCTGCTACTGCTCACTGCTATTTATAACAGGTTCAGCTGGGGAATGTGATCGATCTTCAAGGATAAGATCTGGATGGCTCAGGAAATGGCTGTCACATTGTTTACTTTCGCATGACCTTCCCTCACATACCACACAGCAGGTGCTTTCAGGAGACCACCCCTGGCTAGGGGCTTGAATATCCCCAAACAACAACAGCAGTTGGAGATGACTTTCTCAGTTGATAACCCTGGAACAGGACCCCATGGAGGGACTCAGAATAAACACCTTCATGTTCAGAAAATAATGCATGTCACATTCTGATCATGATCTTTTGCCCCATCCTTGTGCAAGAAACTTGTGAAGCAAATTGCCTGTAAGTTTTCCAGATTCTCACGCTTCACCTGCTGCAATTCAAGGAGAGTAGATGCAAATATTTAGGTCAGACACGTCTGTCAAAATAACCTTTACAATTATACAAATGACTGGGAAGTTGAATTCTCCTGAATTCAGGAGAGTGAAATAGAAAACAAAGAACAGTTTTACAGCCAAACTTTAAGACCACTGTTGGTTAGAGTGGTGGTGTTTGAGGGTTAGAGCTAGAATGTCATTTTTTTTTTTTTACAAAAATCATTTTTATAACTTTATTATTTGAGTGAAACAGATTCAAAGTGTTTCCCTCCTGATTAGTATTCCTGCAACCTTTTGAGTTATTCCTATTAATCATATCACTTTTTTGGGGGGGTGGGGGGAGGAATAAAATGAATTCTTGACAAATAACAAAGCTGTAAGCAAACCCTTGTTAAGCAGCCTAATGTTATCAGATTCTACCTGTAGTTTACAGAATATTTTGAATTTTATTTGGAGTAGGGCCAAACTTCCTGTTTGATGGAAACTGCTTAGACAATAAGAATATCAGGTATTGTTTATGAGATTTACATTTTGCTCCAGGCACTGTAAAAAACACCTTACATAATTCATTAAAGTCTCATAACAAACCTACAAGGAAGGAAATATTATTTTATCCCCACTTTACAAATGAGGAAACAGGCTTGGAGAAATTCTATAACCTTGCTGAAAATCTTGTAGATATTAAATGGCTTCGGATGGAGGTATGTGAGGCAAGTAAACGGGGAGGCAGGATTCAAATCCAGGCATACTAGACTTTCTACTATCAGCTTCCATCCTTTCTGAAGGTATTTATTCCTAGGAGACATATACCTTTTACCTGTTGCCATTTTAGTGTGACTGAGTTTCAAGCCCCTTTCTGAAAGTTATGAAAGGCAAAAAGGATGCCTGGGATATCAGAAAGAAGGGCAGATACAATAATGGGAAAAAATGGCCTGGAGTTTAGAAGTACGGGTATGGGGTATGGGAGCAGGGGCAATGGCTCTCAAAGGCAAGCTGCTAGCTTTATAATTTTGTCCAAGTCTAATTCTTCTTAGTGGATGCCATTTTGAATTCATCTTTTGGTTTACCAGGACTGTAAATGAATCAGATAAATGAAAGGATACTGTGAGATATTTAAGGTTATATCCAAGTGATTTGTCCTAATTAATAATTAGCTTTATAGTCAAATAAAATTGCCTATTTGTAGAGTACATGGATGGTAAGAAAATGTTGCAGAGGATTGCCATAATTTGGCTGAAGGTCAATTTGATTAGGTCACTTAGGGAAGTACTTGCTCCCAGAATTCTATAGTACAAATTTTGTAGACACACCTCTGGTGGTGGAATTTGTTGTGCCTTTAGCTAAATGATCAGAGAATTTGTAAACATATAGTGATGTATATTTGTTGCCTTTCATTTATAATTATGGCAAGTGATCTACATTATAGTAATCAAGTTTTCTTTTAAGATAAATTTATTTCAGTTAAAAACCCAAGTCAATATTAAGTTAGAATATTAAGTAAATAATAGTATAGTTGATTTATGACTATGCAAATGATGGGGAGATGATATGCAAAGGATTCAAATTAGGCTAACACTAATTAAGGTTAAAAATTGGTTCCATGTGTCAGGATATCTACTTCAAACCTTGGTTTTATTACAGATGAACTCTGGGATATTAGAGAAGCAAATTACTTTTCTCAGGGTCTCAGATTCTTCACACTAAATAAAAAGTTGGGGTCTGGGCTAGATCAGTGTTCCCTAAGCTGTGCCCCAAGTCCTCTAGTGCTACAAGAAATGAATCAGGTGTTACACACGCCCCAGCCCACTCCTCCCCAACCTACACACAAATAGATTTTCATCGTTACAAGGTAAAGGGAGTTCTTTACTGCTGGACATCTCCTGACTCTTAATATATCAATGTCTCAGAGTATTTAATAAGTTAATATGCATTGTAGCTTTCCAAGAGGAATATATATATATGTTTTATATATGCACATACATGTACACATGCATGAGTATATATGTAAATATAATAATGTCCGTGTATGTATATAGCTTTTTTGAAGCTTTTCAAAGCATACAATCCTTTTTTTTTTCTGAATAGTCTTAGAAACCATAGGATAGAAAGAATTTTTTTATACTTAGATATTATCTGATACCATTTGATCCTGCTTTCTAAATATTTTACATGTGTACATTTTTCAAAAATCTCTCCAAAAATTCACAGGTCTTTTGATTAAAAGAATTTTTTGGCATCCTGAATAGCTCTCACAGTGCTTAGCATAGCACTAAGTTTACAATAAGTGCTCAGTAAATCTTGCTGAATTGAACATGGTTTACTATGAATTAAGGGAAAAAAATCAGTCTCTGAATCCTTAAAATTAACCATCAATGAAGTTCTTTCCTAAGGAAAATTAATTGCAATTTTGAATGAGCCCAATGTATATAATATCAATCATATAATTTAGGAATAAAACATTACATTAGCCATTGGCCTTATTTTTACACCTGTTTGTTTTGCTTTTCCATATTATATAAACATAAGCTAAGAGGAACCTGTGGGACACCATCAAGCATGCAAATATATGCATTGTGGGAGTCCTGGGTGGAGAAGAAAAGAAAGGGCAGAGAGAATATTCAAAGAAATGATGGCTGAAAACTTCCCAAATTTAACAAAAGACACGAATATCCACATCCAAAATGTTCAACGAACTCCAAACAGAATAAACCTGGAGATCCATGTGGCAACGTATTATAACCAAACTGTCAAATGCCAAAGATAAAGAGAGAATTCTGAAAGCTTAAGAGAAAAGCAACCTGCCACATACAAGAGAGGCTCGTTAAGATTAAATGTGATTTCTCATTAGAAACCATAGATGCAAGGAGTCAGTGGAATGACATATTTAAAATGCTGAAAGCAAAAAAAAATTGCCAATCGAGAATTTTATATCTGGCAAAACTTTCTTTCATGAAGTCTCCCTCCTTAATGAGGGAGACATAAAGACATTCCCAGATAAACAAAAGCGGAGAGAGTTTATCACCCCTGGATCAATCATATAAGGGATGCTAAAAGGAATTCTGCAGGTTGAAAGGAAAGGACACTAGACAACAGATGGAAGCTTTATGAAGAAATAAAGATCTCCAGTAAGGGTAACAACATGGAAAAACATAAGCATACATCACATTTAGGCTTTGTAACTCCCCTTTGTACTTCCTGCCTTTATTTCGCTGCTGTATTAGTCTGTCAAAGAGGTGCCATTGCAAAGTATCAGAAATCTGTTGGTTTTTACAAAGGGTATTTAGTTGGGGTAAAAGCTTAAAGTTACAAGGCCCTAAAGAGTCCAGATTAAGGTTGCTTTCTCACCAAAGTCAGTTGCCACGTGTTGAAGCAAGATGGTTGCTGATCTCTGTGAGGGTTTAGCCCTCCACTCTGGGCTTCCTTTCTCTCAGCTGCAGGCTGGCATAGGGCTTGTCTCTCAGGGCTTTCTCTCTCTCCTGGCATAGGGCTCATTTCTTTCCAGGCCTTCTATATTAGTCTTTGCTCTCTTCCCAAGGTCAGCTGCAAACTATCAGGTGAATGGCTCATCTCTCCCCTGGGCCTCAGGTTGAAAAATGACAGAGCCTTCTCTCTCCCCATGTCTTCTTGTATGAGTGTTGGTTTACATTGGCCCACCAAGGGGGTGGGAACTCAACCTGAGTTACATCTTACTGATGTAGCCCAATCAGGAGCCCTGAACTGATTTTATCAAGTAAACTTAATCAGAGGCCCCTCACTGAATTTAATAAAATCAAAGGGTATCATACCCAGAGGAATAGATTAGTTTACAAACATAATCTTTCTCTTTCTGGGATTCACAAAAATAATCTCAAACTGCCACACTGGCTGAAAAGGCAAATTCATAAGATGTAATGATAAAGCAGTGGTTTTAGACTCTTAATGTATAAACATGCAGTTTGTGGCAAGAACTGCATACATGTGGAGGGACAGAAGGATATAGGAACATAGTTTGTATATGCTCTTGAAGCTAAGCTGGTACCAAAGCAAATGAGATTGTTATGTATTTAGGATGTTAAATTAAGCCCTATGGCTTAATTTTTTAAGAAAATAGTGGAGAATATGTAAATTCATAGAGACAAAAAGTAGAGTATAGGTGGCCATTATGCATTGGAGAGTTAATGTATAATGAGTGTAGGGTTTCTATTTGCGGAAAAGGAAAAGTTTTAGTAATGGGAGTTGATGAGGCTACCACAATATTGTGAATGTGATTAATCCCTTTGAATGGTATGCTTGGGAGAGATTGAGATGGGAAAAGCTGTGTTACATGTATGCTCCCACAATTTAAAAAAAGAGGAAGAAACAGCAGCTAAAGAGACAATGACAATTAAACACAATACATGATCCTGGTTGGGATCTAGCAAGAGAGAAGAAAAGTTTAAACGGTTCAAAAGACATTATTGGGATATATGAAAGAACTGGAATACAGACTATATACTTTATATCAATGTTAAATTTCTTGTACTTGATAACTGCACATAAGTGAATATCCTTATTCTTAGGAAATGTACATGTACATGTTCAAGGAGCATGATTTCTGCAACCTGCACTCAAGTGTTCAGAAAGAGGATTGATAAATAGAGATAGATGATATAGATAGATAGATAGATAGATAGATGATAAAGGCAAATTTGATCAAATTTTAAAATTGGTAGATCAGGATTTCTGGGGGTATAAGGGTATGTTGGAGTACTCTGTATGGGTTTGTATTATTTTTGTAACTGTTCTGAAAATTTGAAAGTACTTCAAAATAAAAAAGTTAAAAACACATGCTCAAAGGCATACACCTAATATACAGCAATTTACTAGCCATGCTGTGAATAGTTGAAAAATGGAACAATTGCATTTTAAAAACAGAATTCCTTTATTTTGCTGGATTTACTCATCTACTGAAAAAATGAGCATGGTGAATAAAGGTAGCCTTTAAAGTCAGTCAGATTCCTCTTTCTTGCATATTTTGTGTAATCCTTCAGTGTCTCAGTTTTCTTACCTATATAAGGATTAAAAAACCAAACCAAAGCTCATGGGATTAAAGAGAACATTGATAGGTTGACATAAATATATAAAGATCATAGCACAGTAACTCTCAAGAAGTTAGTTCTATTTCCACTTCACCCCTAGGGTGTATTTAAGAAAGAATTATTCCCCCCTCCCCCAGATGGCTCCCTCATCTGTTTGCTCATTGCTTTTGCTCATTGTTTTTTAAGAAAGAATTATTTTAAAGACTAAGAAAAGAGGAAAGAGAAAATGATAAGTGGCTTTCTTTCTTGCCTGCAATTAAAATATTATAAATGCAGGCAACTTTACAAGGAAAAATGATAAAGAAATAGCATTTCAAAACTTTGCCCATGAGCGTAAACATATTTTCCATAACTATAACAAGTACTCATATATTATATAGTTTTTACTTTTTATACATTAATTGACCTCATATATATTTCAATATTGCCACTTAGCTATACTCTTTTAGCATTTGTAATTTTCAGATCCTGTCACTTTGATACTCCATAGTGTGTGGTCATTCCCTTATTGCTATCATCCTTTGGGGTGGTTCATCCAATAAGCCTGTGGTACACCATTAGAGACTAGGCACTTTAAAATATGGAAAGATCAATAAGACTTGTTCTCTGACCCCGAGACTCTCACAATCCTCAGGTGAGTGAAATATGCAAAGAGGTGTGATGTAACATGCTCAGTGCTCTAAAAATGATACTCAGGGATCACTGAGAGCAAAAACAAGAGACAGTTTTCTTCATGAAAGCTTTAGTATAAATGATTTCCTATAGAAAGAATATACATCAAAGAATATAGGCGCATCATAGAGCTGATTTTAAAGATTGTCCTACTATTCTATAAAATGATGAACCTTTTTACAATGCTTTAGCAGCATCGCATGGACCAGTGTTCCCAGTGCCCCACTAGTTGTGAGGTCCTTCCACCTTGGAGTATTTCCTGCCTGCCCTCGAGAAGAATTGACTGCACCCTCTTATCCTTCTGATCACATTGAACACAATCTTTGCTTCCATTTTAGCACCTCTAACCCTTATGCACCAACTTACTGAATGCTTGCCTTTCCCTGTTAGTTAATAGGTTTCCAAAGGACAGGGAGAATGGCTGATTCATTCTTCTCTCTGCAGTGATTAGTATACTTCTTGGCCCATTATAGGTACCCAGTAAGTATTCATTGATTAAAAGAAATTTCTAAGGTCAAAGAGCATACTATGGTACCATTTGCCATTCAGAAGATAATTAATTTTCTCTATCTCTATATCGTAACATTTAATTTTAATGTATTTTACATATTAATATCAAATTGTCTCAATCTACTCTATGAAATACATGTGCCCTTCCCAGTGTTGTACTACTTCTTGGTTGTCATTTAGTAAATTCTTCCAATACACTCAATCTATTTCTTCAATCTTCATTCCATCAGTGTAATTTTCTTTTTTAAATTAACAGGGCTCATTTTGACCAGCCTTGCATTTTAATACATCTTAATATTGAATAAGACAATCTCTGTGATATTTTGGAGAGCCTATGTTACCATGCTTTCCTGAAGTAAAGATATTTTAAGAAGTTAGAAAATTTGGGTAGAAGAGAAACCAATAACAGGAAAAGTGAAGCAAATGTGCAGAGGGAAAAAATGGGATGTTAATTTCCACTTTAA
Organism: Cabassous unicinctus; assembly: GCA_029593785.1. Lineage (NCBI taxonomy): Eukaryota > Metazoa > Chordata > Mammalia > Cingulata > Chlamyphoridae > Cabassous > Cabassous unicinctus. Next base: position 31,126 of record JAQZBX010004031.1, read on the forward strand.
CCAGTAATCTGTTTGATGAGGAAGAGTACTTAGCTTTGACTTAGATTTTATCTGCACTTTCATAAGAATTTTTATTTTCCTGAGGAAAGGACAATCAAGAATTACCTATATTGATCTACAATTTTAAAAAATCAGTGCTTGAAAGAGGAGCAAGGGAAAAGCTCCAAAGAGTAATAAAAATAGTGGTGATTTTCTGAGATTCTTTATTTGTGCATTTTCAAACATCTAAAATGAAAGTTGAGTCTAAATTGCAATGGAGAAAATAGCATGTGATGTGGCGTCAAGAGACAGTGTTATTCTTCTAGAAATATTTTCTTATTAAATTGTGAAACTAATAGGCCCAACATGCCAAGGAATAAGTCCTAAATCTGAAGACTGACAGTTTGCAAAGCCCTGCAGGGTATATTTAGCTACAAGGTCATCTGTTTCCCAGATGACATCAGCAAGAGGTTTGCATATTTCAACTAAGTCTGACAAAGATGAACTTATGTCACAATAGCAGGGACAAGTATGAGGAAGTTCTAGAAAATATGCAACTACCAGCTGGGTGGTTGTGAAAGGATTGCTACGAAGTCCTGGGCTTAGCCCAAGGGAGACAAGGCCACATGCAGCCCAATTTGCAAATATTTCAGTTACTCCAGGTGATACAGCTGCAGAAATGGAGGAAAACATGAAAGAATCAACAATAAAAATACCCTTTAACCATTTCCATTAAATGTGTGTGTCAAAGTTCTCTGGTTTGCATAACTCAGGTGAGAGTACATCTTTACCAAATATTCACTAATCATGGCACCATGAGTGAATTTGGACTACTTGCCAGGATAAAACACAAGACTTGCTTGAGGGACATTTTGCAGGGAAGTCTAGCAGCCTCCTTGGGAAAGCAGAAGAATTTTGCATCTGTTTCTCTATACAATGTCAACTGGCTTGAAAGAACTTATCCAAATTCGAGTGTTTTTAAAAATTTTAGTTGGTTTGCTTGCTTGCTTCTTTTTTGACCATTATTGATTATTCATTTCTACTTTATCATATTTTAGTTTCACTTAATTGAAACCCTGACTTAAATAAAATTCCATTTGTCTCTCTACCTTTAGGAAAAGTACAAATGACAAGAAAATAAATATCAGGGTTTCTTTTACGGTCCAAAGTTTCTCAACCTTAGCACTATTGACATTTAGGACTGGATAATTCTCTGTTGTGGGGGCTGTCCTGTGAATTGTAGGACGTTTAGCTGCTACTGGTATCTACTGAGGAGAGAGGCCAGTAGCAGCCTGCTCCTACCCACTACTCACCTTGAGATGGAACAATCAAAAATTGTCTCTAGGCATTGCAATATGTCCTTTGGGGAGAAAAATCACCTCAGTTTGAAAACCACTGACCTGGACCACATAATTAAAAATGATAATATTTAAATGAATTTTATTTAGAGAGACAAAATAACAGATAACTTATGGTTTCACAAAAGCAAAGTAAAATTTCCTGAGTTATTTCCTATCAAAAGTATACAATCAGTTCCATCTCTAGAACTGGACCAGGACCATGAATTTTCACAAATGGGCCCCTGAGGTCCTTGCCATATCTTGCATTGTCTGAGAATGAGGAAACATTTCCATTGAATTGCACGCAATCTAGCAATATCGTGTAGAGTCATTTGACTCAGAATATTAAAGCCAGAAGGAACCTTGGAGATCATCTAGTTGCATCTCCCATTTTAGAGATGGGCGAATGAGACACACATCAGTCAAATGTGTTGCTTAAAGTCACCCAAAACCAGATCAGAGCCCACAGGCCCTGGTTACCAAGTCATTACTCTTTCAAATACCCAATCATATGCAGTGATTTTCAATGGTTAGTATAGAAGTTAAAAAAAGATTTCTGGTTAATCAGATACTCATTTGGAACATCTAGTTAATTATTATTATTCTGGTTTTAGGTAGAACCAAGCCTCAGTTTTACTTCCCTATTGCACAACTTCTGGTGTCTTCTTGGTGATGGAAAGCACTTTGGAAATCTGAGCACTGGCAATAGGCTGAAAGTAAGGGCTACTTCAACCAGCTTTTGCTTAACTCCACATTTAAAGTGCTTTATATTCAAACAACATAAGAAATATTGCCATTTGTTCATAAAGTCCAAGAGAAGAAAGTACAATTGTTGACATTTGTCTGACTATAGTAAGAATACAGTGATAAAAGAGACCAAATATCTACTCTCATAGTTTACATTCTAGTGCAGAGAAGAGAAACTAGACATCAAATAATTATAACTTACTACAAGTCCCAGGAAGAAACATAAAGAGGTAAAGGTGGATGAATTAGTGGATGCATTTTGAAAGTCTTTCTGAGGAGGATACATTTGAGAAACTTTGGTTAAAGCGAGGGAACAATGCATGCTGAGGCTGAGGGGCTGTGCTCTGTAAAGGTGCCAAGTGGAGAGACCTACAGTAAGGGAAAAACTTTAGAGGCAGGAAAAAGTTTGGGCATAGCAAGGATTTTGAGTGTGATGGAAACTGTTGGAGAATTTTGAGCAAAGGCAAATATTTGAGCAGATATTTAAGCAATATTTTGTAGATACTGCTTTTTCTCTACAATTTCCACTGATGACTGGGCTGGGATGGTGCAATTTTGAAATCTGTAAACAGGCAAAGTGATTCGGGGTCCTAGATGTCTTTTTTTTTCTGTTCTGGTCTGAATCCTGACTTTATTTAATAGCATTCAAGAGTTATACTGTAAATAAACATCATTATGGCTAATGAGTAATTGAAAGCACAACACTGTGAATGCAATCAACAGCACTGAACTAGATATCTGAATGTGGCTAAAAGAGGAACTTTTAGGTTGCATACATGTTACTAGAATAAAATTGTTTTAAAAAATCAATCAATGGAACTGCTCAACACAAACAGTGAACCCCAAGTTAAACCAGGGACTATAGTTAATAATGAAATTATGAAATATGTTATTTCATTTTAAAAAATCACCATTTATTATAAATATCAACCAGGTTAAATAATACTATTTTAACTATTCCCCCTGTCCCTTTGGGCTGAGGTCAGATTCTTCTCTATTTTTGGAATAGCCATTTTCATGAATAAAACTTCTAACATTTTTTGTTTCTCTTTCACTTCCTTCACCAAGTGAACCCAAGACTCCCTTCTGTAAATAGAGTGAAGACCTGGACCCTAGGAGGCAAGATCTGTTCCATTCACTCAAGGCTTAAACCAAAACATTTTCAGTGAGTTTGCCCCCTACTCAAGTTCTGCAAAATACCAACCTCTTTTTCCTGTTCTAGAGGTTGATGTTTCATACTGTTTGATGCAAGCAACTGTGTAAGAGCCTGAGGCAGACTTACTGGTCATATGTGTTCACCAGGGTAGTGACATTGAATTCAGTGGGATCCCAAAGTCTCACCAGCAAATTTGTTTCTGGAAACGATGATAAGTCTGTGTGTTGTGGCCAAGCATCCCCTGTGATGGCAGCAGCTATGAAACCCTGCAGGGACTACATCACTTTCTTCTGCGCCAAGTACAGAACACAAGGCACAGAGCAAGGGGTGGCCGTTACAGTGGGTTTCCTTGCCCAGAGTTGACCTGATGTGCCTGAGAATTGAAGCTACTTTGAATTGGATTACTATAGAACCTCAGAAAAGCCTGATGTTGGAATAATATTAAGTGTTTTGTAAATAAAAGCCAGAAGATTTAGAGGCTTGAAGCTGAATGCTGGCCTGCGGTCCAGTTTCTTGGTACACTGTTTCACACTATTTAATATATTCCATTATCTTTGAGCCATTCTGAAATTTCATTACAGATAGGGAGAGAAAAATGAATTATAAGCAGAAAGATGCTTTACCATAAAGAATATTTGGTAAAAAGTAGATTAACAATACAACCTAATTTTTTCCCCATATTCAGAACTGTAACTGATGGATTGTCGGAAGGTGCAGGCCTATTGCTTTGAAAGGTATGAGTGTGTTTGGGGGCGGGGGTTGTTATTGCCTATGCAAATAGAAATTATGAGAACTTCACTGTGGACTTTGCCAAAGGTCATGCTTCCCTAGGCCTGGGTGTATTTTCTCTTGTGGGGCACAATAGGTGTCATTTTGAAATGTCAATTATGGATGTAAAGTCACCTTCAAACTTCTTTCTGAAAATAGTAGACATTATTCTTCCTTCTAGCTAATACTGAAATAATCTCAATTTTAGAGTCAGCCATGTTTCAAACCTTGTTTCCACCTGAGAAATACCTACACTTTAGAATGAGGTTATAAAATAGATTTTATTCTTTTTGCGGGGGAGTGAGGAGGAATGGAGAGAAGAAAATATGATTGGAGTATGAAGTATGGTATTCTAAACAAAAGGAATTCTGGCTATGTTACATATCGCTTAAATATCTTTTAAAAATAGACATTGACTTATTTTGCCAGAAAGTTATGATTTGCCCATTGTTTTAATAGAACTTTGGCAATGTCATATTTTTACCCTAATATAATGGTCTAAGGGTTTGCTGGGAGAGTGGGGAATGGTTTTATTACAGCTGTTGTTTTAGTTTACTCATTGCTGAAACAAATATCATGTAATGGGTTAGATTAAGCAATGGGAATTTATTGGCTCATGATTTTGAGGCTAGAAGAAGTACAAAATTAAGGCATCTTCAAGGCAATGCTTTCTCCCAGAAGACTCTCTTGTTCTGGGGCTGGCTGCACAGGGCTTCTCCCTTCTCTTTTGTGTTCCACTGATGCCCAGCTTCTGGCTGTTCCCTCTGTGGCTTTCTATTTCACTGTGGCCTTTCCTATAAGTCCTTCAGTAATAAGATTAAGACCCAGCCTAACTCGATTACACTGACTTAATTACCACTCCTTACCTGAAGTAATCTCAAAAAATGTCCTATTTACAACCCCTGAAAAAAACCTACCCAGAGATTCAGCAAATAAAAGGACAAACCCCACTTCCTTAAAACTCTGGAGGATGGGAGAGACTAGAGAAAGACTCCAAAAATGTGTAGCTTGAGAGTTGCTAAGAGGCAGCAGCCTGGATCCCTCCCACCGCCCACAAGGGACACAGGCTATAGAACCACACACAGTAGTTCTATCACATATCAAGTCATGGACACCCATGTCCATAGACACCTGGGGCAGAAAAAAAGTCACTGAGGAGTGCTGCATACAAAAAGACCTCCATTAGGGGGAGAAAGAGGCCCCAGTAGAACTGTGGCTGGCAAGTAGTGTGCTCACTTAATCCAGGTTCTATTGGCTGGACATCCTTAATGCAAAACGGTCTATTCTGGAGTGACCCACTTTCCTGGATTGACCCCATCTGGCTCCACAGGGCAGGATACAATAACTAGAGAAGAAACTGGAGGTAGAAAAGCCTCACAGAGAAAATAAAAATGGGGGGAGGTGGGGCTTAAACTGAACTGCTGTAAATTGGAGGCTCCCAGAACTGAAAAGAATAAGGAAAATGGGACACTGAGTAAGGAAGAGAATTTAAACAAATCATAAGAGCTGGGGAGAAAATTCTGCACAAAAACAAAGAAAACAGATCAAAATACTCAAAGAAGGAAGAGGGGAAAAGAAACTTTCTCCTGGAGGTAAAACAATTGCCCAAAAATGTAATCTTAAAAATTGTACCAAATATCCAGGGTAAGAATCAGATGAAGACGAGCTGAGAAAATCTGATCAGTTAAAAACCTAGGGTATTCTAAAGGTCTAGAATAAGTTGGAGCAAGTGTCAAAAAAAGAGCATTAATACAAAGCCAGTCAGCTATAGAACTCTAGACAAGAGGGAGAAACAGACCTTCAGAGTTAATTCAATAAATTAATCAGATGCTTAGATATCAGGGAAAAAAAATTACAAGCCCTTCTAAGAAACAGGAAATAATGGCTTACTCAAAGAACAAATTAAAAATTCAGAGGAGACACACAATTTGGAAAAACTAATCGAAGATATTTAAACAAAACTCCTAAATCATTTCAAGGAGTTGAAGGAAAACATGCATCAAAATATAAAGGCTATTAAGAAGACAATGTGAGCATAAAGAAGAATTTGACAGTATAAGAAGAATTATAACAAAGATTATGGGGTTGAAAGGCACAAGAGTAGATATTAAAAATACACTAGAGGTATACAATAGCAGATTTGAACAGGCAGAAGAAAGAATCAGAGAACTAGAAGACTGGACAATCAAAATCATACATTCAGAAGAACAGAGAGAGAAAAGAATAGAAAAAATTGAGCAGTGTCTCAGGGATTTTAGTGACAGCACAAAGCACAGAAACATAAATGTCATGGGTTTCCCAGAAGGAGAAGAGAAAGCAAAAGGGGCAGAAAGAATATTTGAGGAAATAGAGGATGAAAATTTCCCAACTCCTATGAAAGACATAAATCCAAGAAGTGCAATGCATTCTAAACAGAGTAAACCCTAACAGACCTACTCAGAGACACATACTAATCAAAATGCCAAAAGCCAAAGACAAAGAGAATTCTGAAAGCAGCAAGAGAAAAGGGATTCATTACATACAAGGGATCCTCATAAGACTAAGTGCTGATTTCTCATCAGAAGCAAGAGAGAGCAGAAGGCAGTGTTATGATATATTTAAGGGACTTAAGAGAAAAACTGCCAGCCAAAAATGTTTTATGCAGCAAAAGTGTCCTTCAAAAATGAGGAGAAGTTTAAAATATTCACAGATAAACAGAAACTAAGACAGTCTGTCAACAAAAGACCTGCTCTACAAGAATTAACAAAGGGAATTCTGCAGGTTGAAAGGAAAAGACAGGAGACAGTGTTTTGGAATAGTATGAAGAAATGAAGATCATCAGTAAGGGTAAGTCAAAGGGTAAATGCAAAACCCAATAGTACTCTATCCTCAATATACAACTCTACTTTTTAATTCTTATAAGAGACAGAATACAACTAAACAAAAAAAGGCATATTTCCTGATAATGGTCATGCAAAATATAAAGTGGTAAAGTGAGAGAAAAACACAAACAAGAGGGGAAACAGAGGAATATGGAAGCAGATAACCTACGTGGTATTGAAGCTAAGTTGTATCTTTACAAATTCATAGGTTATAGAAGTAGGTTGTGTAATATAAATAAACCCCAGGGTAATCACAAAGAAAGTATTTAAAAAATACAGAAACAAGAATGAGAAAGATATCAGTCAGTTACGTCACAAAAGATAAACTATACAGAAAAGAATGTTTCAATATAGGAAAAAAGAGAGAAATGAAAAATAAATAAATAAATAAATAACATAAAAACCAAAGGACATAATAAATAAATTTAGTACTGCCATTGCAGTAACAACATTGAATGTTAATGATTTAAACTCCCCAATTGAAAGGCACAGAGAGGCAGAATGGGTAAATTAAAAATGATCCAACTATATTTTGTTTACAAAAGACACACCTCTGCCCCAAAGGCACACATAGGTTAAAAGTGAACAGTTGGAAAAAGATGTTCCATGCAAATAGTAACCAAAAAAGAGCTGGGGTAACTATATTAATGTAGGACAAAATAGGCTTTAAGTCAAAAGCTGTTATTAGAGACAAAGAAGGATATTGCTTATTAATAAAAAGGTCAATCCTTTTCTTGTTGAAGAAATAACAACAATAAATATTTCTGATGCTAATCATGGGATCCGCCCCAAAATATGTGAGGCAAACACTGGCAAAACTGAAGAGGGAAATAGACTTCTCTATGATAACAGTTGGAAATTTCAATATACCACTCTTATCAATAGATAGAACATCTAGACAGTGGATGAAAAAGGAAAGACAACTTGGATAATATAATAAATGAACTAGACCTAACAGACATAAACAGAACATTGCACCCCAAAACAGCAGGATATATATTCTTCTCAAATGTGCATAGATCATTCTCCAGGATAGACAACGTTCGTGTCACAAAACAAGCCTCAATAATTTTAAAAAGATTGAAATTATGCAAATTACTTTCTGTGATCATAATAGAATGAAGCTGGAAATGAATAAAAAGTAGAAAATGGGAAAATTGACAAATATATGGAACTTAAACAACATGCTCAAACAATCAGAGGGTCAAATAAGAAATTGCAAGAGAAATCAGTAAATTAAAATGAGAACACAATATATCAAAATGGGATGCAGCAAAGGCAGTACTTAGAGGGAAATTTATAGCCCTAAATGGTTACAATAAAAAAGAAGAATGAGCTAAAATCAAAGACCTTACTGCCAACCTGGGTAACTAGAAAAAGAAGAGCAAACTAATCCCAAAACAAGCAGGAGGAAAGAAATAACAAAGATTCAAGCAGAAATAAATAAAATTGAGAATAAAAACAATAGAGAATATTAGCAAAACCAAAAGTTGGTTCTTTAAAAGGATCAATAAAATTAACAAACCCTTAGTTAGTTCAGTTAGACTGACAAAGAAAAAAAAGAGGGAGAAGATTCAAACAAATAAAATCAGAAGTGAGAGCATAGACATTACTATTGACCCAACAAAAATAAGGACATTACTAATGACCCCACAAAAATAAAAAGGATCATATAAGGATAGCTTTAAGAACAGGATTTTCTTTAAAAAGCTTCAAACTGCCACAAGGAGGAAACACTACCTAACTCATTCTAAAAGACCAACATTACCTTAATACCAAAGTCAGATAAAGATACCAGGAAATAAGAAAATTACAGATCAATTCCTCTTATGAAAATAGGTGAAAAAAATCCTTAACAAAATACTTGCAAGTCAAATCCAACAGCACATTAAAAGAATTAAACAATATGGTCAACTGGATTTTATTCCAGGTGTGCAAAGGTGATTCAACACAAGAAAACCAATTAATGTAATACACTATACTAATAATATGAAGGGAAAAATCAAATGATCATCTAGATTGACTCAGAAAAGTCATTTGACAAAATCCAACATCCTTTCTTGAAAACTCTTAGAAAAATAGGAATAGATGGAAAGTTCCTCAACATGATAAAGGACATATATGAAAAACCCATAGCTAACGTTGTACTCAATGGTGAAAGATGGAATGCTTTCCTTCTAAGATGTGGAAAAAGACATGGATGTCCACTGTCATTACTGTTATTCAACATTATACTGGAAGTCCTATCCAGAACAACTAGGCAAGAAAAAGAAAAAAAAACAGCATCCAAATTGGAAAGGAAGAAGTAAAACTTTCACTATTTACATGATCCTATATGTAGAAAATCTTGTAAAATCTACAACAAAGTTACTAGAGCAGAGATTCTTAACTTTTTTTGTCCCATGGACACCTTTGCCAGTCAGGTGAAAACCACCGATCCCTTACTAAGTCCACACTATACTGTGTATTATTTAATAAACATATCACACCTGCACCAACACATCCCCACAAGAATAATGTTATTTTGAATTTCAATTCAAGCTCACAGACCCCTTATTAAGAACCCCTGCACTAGAGCTAATAAACTAGTTCAGCAAAGTGGCAGGGTATAAGATCAGCAGTAAAAATCAGTGGGTTTTATATGCACTAGTAATGAGCATCTGAGTAGAAAATCAAGAAAAAAATTCCATTTACTATAGAAATTAAAAGAATCAAATATCTAGGAATAAATTTAACTAAGGATGTAAGGGATTTCTGCACAGAAAACTACAAAACCTTGCTGAAAGAAATCGAAGAAGACCTAAATAAATGGAAGGACATTCTATGTTCGCGGATTGGAAGACTAAGTATCATTATGATGTCAATTCTACACAAATTGGTTTACAGATTTAACACAATCACAATAAAAATTCCAACACCTTTTTTTCTTTCTTAAGAAATGGAAAAACCAATTATCAAATTTATCTGGAAGGGTAAAAGGCCCTGAATAACCAAAAACAACTTGAAAAAGAAGAAAATGTTGAAGGTCTCACACTTCCTGACTTTAAAACATACAACATAGCTACAGTGGTAAAAACAGCATCATATTGGCCCAAAGATAGATATATTGACCAAAATAATTGAATTGAGAGTTCAGAAATAGACCCTCACATCTATGACCTATTGGCTTTTGGCAAGGCTCCCAAGTCCACTCAACAGGGAATGAATGGTCTTTTTTCTAAATGGTGCTTAGAGAACTGGATATTCATATGTAAAAGAAAAAAGAGGACTCCTATCTCAAACCATGTACAAAAATTAGTGAAAAATGGATCAAATATGTAAATATAAGAATCAGCACTGCAAAACTCCTAGAAGAATGTAGGGAAGTATCTTCAGGATCTTGTGTTAGGCAAGTTTCTTAGACTTTACACCCAAAGCACAAGCAATGAAAGGAAAAATAGATAAATGCGACCTCCTCAAAATTAAAAACTTTTGTGCATCAGAAGACTTTGTCAAGACAATGAAAAGACAACTTAATAAATGGGAGAAAATATTTGGAAACCATATAGCCTATAAGTTTTAATATACAGAATATACAAAGGAATCCTACAATTCAACAATAAAAAGACAAATGACCCAACTTAAAAGTGAGCAAAAGACTTAAATAGACATTTCTCCAGAGAGGTTATACAAATTACTAAAAAGCATATGAAAAGATGTTCAACATCACTAGCTATTAGGGAAATGCAAATCAAAACCAAAATGTGATGTTTCATACCCACTAGAATGGCTACTATTAAAAAAGCAGAAAACTACAAGTATTGGATAGGTTTGGAGAAATAGGAGCACTCATTCATTGCTGTTGGGAATGTAAAATGGTGCAGCCTCTGTGGAAGACAGTTTGGCAGTTCCTCAGGAAGCTAAGTATAGAATTACCATATGATCGGCAATCCCACTAATTGGCATATATCCAGAAGAACTGAAAGCAGGGATTCGGACAGATATTTGCATACCAATGTTCATAATGGCATTAGTCACAATTGCTAAAAGATGGAGGCAACCCAAGAGTCCATCAGTTGATGAATAGATAAACAAAATGTGGTATATATGCACAATGGAATATTATTCAGACATAAAAAGGAATGAAGTCCTGATGCATGTGAAAACATGAATGAACCTTGAGGACATTGTGCTGAATGAAATAAGCCAGGCACAAAAGGATTATTGTATTATCTCACTGATATGAAATAATTAGAATAAGCAAACTCATAAGTGTTAGAATCTAGAATATAGGGTACCAGGGGATAGATTAGGGTTAGAGAATGGAGAGTTGATACTTAATTTATATAGAATTTCTATTTAGGTTTTGATTGTAAAAGTTTGGAAATAGTTGGTGGTGATGGTAGCATATTATTGTGAGTGTAGTTAACAGCACTGAATTTCATAGGTGGATGTGGTTTAAAGAGGAAACTTTAGGTCATATATGTTAATAGAATAAAAATTAAAAGATACATGTTACTAGAATAAATATTAAAAGATACAACATAGGGATGTATATAACATAGACAACCCTATTGTAGATGATGGACTATAGTTATAGTACAAGCATAAGAATGTTCTTTCATTAATTATAATACATATATGACACTAATATAAGTTGTTAATAATAGGGTCATATAAGGGAAAATACACATACAGTAAATTATGGCCAATAGATAACAGTACTATTTTAATAATCTTTCACCAATTGTTACAAAGGTAAGTACTGTTAAAAAATTTAGTACAATCACAAAAAACTGTGATTTTCAGTTGTAACAAATGTTCCACACCAATGCAAGGTGTTGGTGGTGGGGTGGTGTATGGGATTTTCATGCATGATTGTTCTGTAAACCCACAGCTGTAATGAAATAATTACTTCATCAAATGACATTAAGCTTTATAACTCTAATGACAAATGTAGCTGCCAAATTAGTATTTTTGGAACAGTCTTATTTTTCATGAACTTTACTGTCAGAACAGAAAAGCCTAGATTCTTCTAGGTTGATTTTGACCCTTATAAAATGACTAGAATGGACTTCATGGGATGTCTTTTCAAGTATTTTGAAAGTCAGTAAACTGCTTTCATAGGAATATCAATAATTTTCCTGCTTAAAATTTTGCACAAGTGTTTCTGAAGCAATGTTAGAATCAAAGACATTGGGGCAAGTTAAATAGGTAGAAAATTACTTGTGTTAGTCTTATATGTGATTAAGTGGCTTTTAAATAATCACTGATTTGTTTTGATGCATTTAAAGTACTTTTATGCAAGAATGATAATTAGACTGCCTTATAGTCATATCTAATGCAGTCACACAAAAAAAGCATTATTATCAACTCCATTTGGTGCTACACAGAATCAACAACTGAAGTGTGTGTGTGTGTGTGTGTGTGTGAGTGTGTGTGGGGGGGCACAGTATAGAGTGAAATAGAATGCACCTGAGGCTGTGATCTCCTCACCTGGAGAAGCTGCTCCTTATGGATTGGTGAGGAACCTTTGGGAAGACAAAGCACGGGCTCTAATGTGCCTGACAGCTCGCCAGTGCCCAGACATTCTCAGGAGACCCTCCCGTGGCAGTCATTCCCAAGGCAGCTGTCTACTACCACCCAAACCTACACACACTTACATCACCTCCAGCTCTGACTGGTAGCTTTTGGATTAGGCATGAATTACTTAAGCTTTTAGGAGAATTTACTAATCCAGATTTCTTACTCAATTCCAAAGTCATGAGGGTTCAGTTCTGTGGCTTGACGATTTCAAAGGCTTTCCCAAATGATCATATTGACAGGAAGCAGAACCTGATGGTCTATTTGTGTCTCAGTTGCTAAGAAAGGGACTGCTGTCATTGTGAATCAGCGGTCTGGAAGTGAAAGAAAAAGCTCTCTCTCCTATTTTTTCCCAGTTTTATTTTCTAAATCAGGACTCTTGTCTTCCCTTTTCATAGAAAATAAACATTTTCACTATAAAAATGAAGAGAAAACAGAAAAAAAAATTCAGAATCCCACTATGCAGCAACTGTATTTTACTTTGGTTTATATAACTGTTTAAATTTTTTCTATCATTTATATATATAAATTTTTAATGGAAACAGACTATTGTTTTCATTTTACAGTCTTTAAAATTTAATGGTATATGATGAACATCTTTACATGTCAATTAAAATACATCTGCATCAAGAGTTTAAATGACTCCAGAGTATGTGCTGCAAGAATATATCACCATTTATTTAAGAAGTCCCTCATTAGTGGGTATTTATTTGGTGTTTCTATTTTCTGTTATTATAAATAACCTTGAAATGAATGTCCTAAAACATGTATCTTTCGATTGTCTAATTACTTTCTTAATATATATTCCTAGAAGTGGGATTCTGTTTAAAATATGCTATTTTTAAGGACTTTGGATAACATGTTACCGAATTTCCCTTGGTAAGGATGTACCAATGCATCATCCTACCAATAATGAATGAATGTGGGTGGTTTCCTTTTTGATTCAGCCTTCATTGTGCATTTATTTCTGTTGGCTCGTGACAGAATATAAACCCTATAGAGTTTATAGGTAAATTTGAGAAGGAAAAAAATACATATCTCCGAGAAGTTGGGACTCCATGAATCACAAATGTGACACTTTCTTCCTGCCCATGTTTCTGTGGGGCAGGAGGTGGTGCAGGCCCTGTGTGGCATGTTAATGCTGCAACGCAAACATTTACAGCCTGGAAAAGGCTTCACAAGGGTTTGATGTTGATCCAGGAGGAAGTAGCAGAGTCTCGTGGTATTTATGAAACTCAGCATGAGAAAATAATCCTCCTCTGCAAAGTAGGTTTCAGTATCCAAAGACTTCGTGAGAGGTCAGAGGAGACTAAGGATCCCTTCCTCTATCTCATGCTTTAAGGACTTTAGAGAAGGACTCTCTGTTATTTGACAAAGTAAGGGCACAAATAGGCAGGAACTAGATTCTTTATTCAGTCCACACTCCTTGCCAATACTCTAGGAAAAAAATAAATAAATTCAAAAGGCTAAATTTAAAAAGAAATGGAAAACTTCTTATACTGTTTGCAGGGGTATAATTTCTAACATGATGAATAAAAAGCTGGGAGTTGTTAGAAGATTTCAGTTGAAACTTTTTCTTCCTTCCTTTGTAATTCTGATGAGTAAAATATAATCAAATTCCTGTAGTAGGCTAGACATTGTAATATTTCAGTTTTGATACAGTAAGTTCCATCTTTTGAACTATTTTATAATACCAGTTGCTGGGCTGGAAATTCTTTAGGGGTAGGCTTGTCAAAGAAACTTTTACTGCATTCTGTTTATGCTCTTTCTAGAAATGCCTTTACCTAACAGGCCATCTCACTTCCGTTCTTTATTTGGGCTATATTCTGTGTGATGAGAAGCCATTACAGATAGGGAAGTGACATGATGCGTTTCTTTTGTCCCTGTCTTCTGTGCTGGTGGTAACAGTGGGTGTTTCCCACCCTTATCAGTCCAGCATACATGAGACAAACAGAGCCCTTTGAACTTCCCTCCTTAATTTGCTCAATGCCAATAAACTACAAATATAGTCATCAAGATTGATCAAATGTGATAGTCATTCTGCTGTTTTTACATTTAAATCAAACTAATATCTACCAGGTAGGCCCTCCAATTCTATCTGTTCTGAGGCCTACTTGCCTGGCTTTAATTTGTCATTCCCTGCCAGGACCTGCCACCTTGCCTTTTCCTACTATTCATCACTGTGACACTTGTTACTTTTATTTCTTCCTGCCGCCGTGGTTTACTACCACATCCTGAAGCTAAAATTCCTTTCATTGCTTGAGCCCTTATGTATTATTTCAGAAGATAGCTGCTTGAGTCCCTTTTTCCTGGACCCACAGTGAAACCCGAGATCTATGCCATTACCATGGAAATGCACATCGTAATTTTTTTCTCCCTGGGACGAAATGACAGATTTATTTTTGGTAACCACTTTGCTCTTTGTGCTTCTCTTTACTATTTTTGGAGTTGTGATCAGGGTAAGAATAGTGTATTTGACCTGTTGAATAATGATAAGATGAAACTAATTCAGGTATCAACTAAGAAATTGGGGGAGGAAATATTAATGTCCAAAATAAATGTTACTTTTCTATGAGTCACCGTTTTCTCTTTAGATACTAAATGTCCTACTTCAGTTTACTACAGGCTGATACAAATTGGTCCCATCCAAAATTGACTAGTTTCATCTTTAACCAAGATGAGAAGATATACAGAAGATAAAAGATTAGTTAATTCTACCTGCTTGGTCCAAGATCCATTTACATGAACCTCTCATCATGATATTTAGTGGCAAATGTGTCATTATCTCACAAAATAATATAACAATAAAGACAAAATATTTGCTTGTCCCAAGGACCAGATGCTTTAAGATCTAAACTATGTCACAACAGGGAAGATGACAGATTATTTCATTTTAGATCCAGACTCTATATTCACTATAACTATGATTAATTAAAAATTATTAATACGTGTGAGCTCTGGTTCTGTGCCTTAAGGAAAAGGCAGACTGGAAGACGGGGCTTCAGGGAAGAAGAAAGAATTTTATGGATCCTGTGTCTATACTATCTTTGCAAGAGTATGGGAATGTACATGAAATCCGGACAAGTGGTTTGAATAGAAGCCTTTTATTTTTTAAGGTTTACCAAGGAGAACTTAGAAAGAAGCAGTACAGTATCATGGTAGAGGGCATAGACTTTGTAGCCAGATTGCCTCGATTTGAACCCAAAGTCAAACACTTACTAGCTGAATGGTTATGGGAAAATTATTTAATTTGCCTCAGTTTTCTCTTGTATGCATTGGAAATCATCCTAATGATAACCTACCTCCTCAGGGATGATGTGAATATGAAATGGGTAAATTCATCTGAAGTGCTTAGAACAATGCCTAGCACTGAGTAAATACTTGATGATGACATCATCATCATCATCACACCATCATCATCAGAATTAAGGCCAAGTTGGTTTTAGTGTGGAAAGGCCTGAGATATTGCAGAAAACGAGTTACATGCCAGCTGCCAATAGCAGAAGAATTCTTTCTATGGGATTCTGTACAAAGAGAGTGACTTTTTATTCTTATTATTTTTCTTATTATTTTTATATTAAATTGTATTTTTAAAATTATCATTGAGTAAAATTGACTTTTCTCTTCGTGTACAATTCTATGAATTTTAACACATGTGTAGATTTGTGTAACTTCTGCAACAATACAGAACTGTTTTATCACCACCATCATTTCCCCATGCTGCCCCTTTATTGTCAAACCCTCCCTACCCTTAACTTTGGGCAATTGCCCATCTATTCTCTACCACACTAATATTGACTTGTTGAGAATGTTATATAAACAGAATCATATATTATGTAATCTTTTGAGACCAACTTCTTTCACTCAGCCTAATGACTTTGAGATTCATCCATGATGTTATGTGTATCAATAATTTGTTGCTTTTTTTTTTTTTTCCACTGAGTAGTATTCCACAGTATGGATGTCAACTCACCTACTGAAGGACATTTGCTAACAGAGCTGTTATAAACATTTGTGTACAAGTTTTTTTCATGTAAATGCAATTTTTATTTCTCTTAAACAAATTTAGAATTTTGCATCCCTACCAGCTATGAATGAGAATTCTAGTTGCATCACATCCTCTCTAGCACTTGGTATTGTCAGTATTTTTTTAAATCTCAGCCATTACCATAGGTGGGCAGTGGTATATCAATGTGCATTTAAAAATTTTTATTTCCCTAATGGCTAATGAAATTGAACATCTTTTCATTTGCCTATTTGCCATCCTTATAGTGTCTTTGATAAAGTACCCATTCCATCCTTTGCCCATATATTAAGAGGGTTCTTTGTTTTCTAATTGTTTAGTTTTGAAAATTCTTTATATGTCCTAGATACAAGTCTTTGTTGGCTATGTGATTTGCAAATATTTTCTTCCAGTTTTTAGCTTGTGTTTTCATTCCATTTATGCTATTTTTCACAGAGCAACATTTTATAATTTTCATGAGATCCACTTTATCATGTTTTTCTTTTATCTATTATGCTTTTGGTGTCATGTCTGAGAACTCTTTGCCTAGCCCTGGATCCAAAGATTTTTCTCCTATGTTTTTCTAAAAGTTTTATACTTTTGCATTTTACATTTAGTTTAAGCCAACGATCCATTTTGAGAACACAGATCAATAAATGTTAGTACAACCTGAGAAAGACCAAAGCTATGGTTTTATTTTCTGTTGTATCCCATATTTTAAATTTATACTTTAGATAGCAGAGTAGAAACATCAGTATAACTTAGTGAATATGTGAATTTCAACCCTATTAATGAAAGCCCAATAGAAACTACAATAATATAAAAGAAGCTGTTAAATCAATGGGTATTTTTAAAAGGAAAGCTTAATAAAAACATGTAGTTATCTGATATTATTGTTCCTTAATGTCATGAGGAGTCTATGATTATTGTCCATTTTAGGTTGTTTTTTGCTTGTCTTTTCTATTTCAAGCAGAATTTTTATCTAGAATTTCCAAAGGTCTAACATTGTATTGAAGTTATAATTCAGTATTGCAACTGTTTTCTAAGTTTGATTAAGCTCTTTTCCTTTTTCAGCTCTGAAAGCAAGACTATTTTTAACGGTTTCACTAGGACCATCAAAATAGCCTTTTACAAAAACAACTTTTGACTAAAGTAATTACTTGCCTCTTTGCTGAGAATTGAGAAATAAAGCAAAATTGTCCACATGTTAGGAAACTCAAATTGAATCTGACAAGAAGTCCAAATATTTGTGTTTTTTCCTGTTGGGCTAAATAAAGCTTCTGCTGATTCTTCAATGTTTCCTATAACGTGTTAGAACCAGAGTCAAATGGCAAAAAACTCTTCCCTTTGGCAGTTGGCAGTTTAGTTTCCATCATCATTGTGCTCTGCTATAAAAAGGAATTTATAACAAATTGTTTGAGTCTCTTGGAGCATTTTCACTCACAAATGAAGTCCACAGTTAATAGATTCTCATTCAAAACAGAGCAACAGCCATATCAACTAATGTATGTCTAAAAACTTTGGGAAAATGTGTTTAGATATTGATAATAGAAGCCAGTTCTAGCTGGGAGCGGGCTTTTTGGGTTTGCCTGATTTAGAAGGTCTACAACTTCCCCATGGATGTGCACAGAATTAATCAGGCAACTTTTATCTGGGAAAGACTGAATAGAAACAGAACCCTTATTATTTTACAGGTCCAATTACTGGACCTGACACCCCATCATGGGGATTTTGTTTTGTGTAGACGAATTCCCCTGTGGAGGCTGTGTGTTTGATTTTCAATTTGTAAATTTGAAAATTAAAGGCTCTCTTCCAGAAAATTATAAACATGGAAGAAAAAGATGCAGAAAAAAAAGGAGGGATTTTAGTAATCTTTTAGTATTTCCTTTTCTGTATCAAAGCCCTGGAAAGCCTAATTCATAAGAGAAGGCTGCTACCCGAGCAAAAGACCTGACTATCTTTAAGGATACCTTAACCAAGCTGTGATAAACTAAGTTTCTCTTCTTCACCTTAGAAAAATCGCTCAATGGTTATCACATTGAAATTGCATAGTCGTTTAGCTTGACTAGATTTTTCTATTCCTCTTCAACAGTTTTAACTGAGTGTTTTCTGCAAACATTAGTTTGCTGATTAGTTTCTCATCTATGGAAATGCAAAACATTATATGTGCCCCAAACTTAAATATACAGAAATATACTGAGAGTCTGTTGTATAATACAAAGAGACTTTAAGGATCAGAAATCATTTCTTAAATACTGGACTCTGCTCTGAGCTAGCTTTGTAATATTGGTTTGAATTCCTAGTGTTGCCACCCAATAACTGTGATTTGGGGCAAGTTATTTACCCAATATGAGTTTTACTTTCTTTACCTTTAAAATGGTAAAAATTGTCCTTGGCATGCCTACCTCATAAAGTGGAGGTAATGTATGTGAGAACACTTAGAGAACATTCAGATTCTGTATAAATATAAGGTATTATCATTCAAAACTAAAGCTATGCTATAACAGAAGCCTGGTGTGGAGCAAACCTATACTCCAGTGGTAGATTCTATGATAATGCACCTGAAATGACTAATACTTCCAAATCATTGAATCCTGCTTTCTCTGAAAGTTATGGTAAGATTTTGGAATCAGATTCTCTTTGGAATCACTTTCTTCTAGTGAGGTAAGTGATCCTTTGTTTGGGATTTGGAGGATGGTTCTCTGTTCTGTAGAGTCTTTAAATCCCTATTGAAGCATGGCAAGTCATCCTAGGCCAAGAGGAAATGAGGCAATTGTAGGCAGAGATGGCCTAGTGTGGTGTTTTGAAACTGTATATGTACTCCAGAAGCAAGCAAGCAAGCATGTTCTTAAACTTCATCCATTCCTGTAGATATGAACCCATTGTAAATAGGAACTTTTGATGAAGTTACTTCAGTTAAAGTGTGTTCCACCTCAACCAGGGTGGCTCTTAGGCCTATTGCTGGAGTCCATTACAAGAGAATGAAATTCAGACAGGGAGAGAGATAAAGCCACAGATGGAGCAGCTAGAAGCTGAAATCAGTGGAATCAGAAGAGAAGGTAGAGACTAGGATATGACACTATGTGTCTTGCCATGTGACAAACTAAGGACCGTCAGCTAGTCCCAGAATGCCACAGTCCTGAGGAGAAAGCATTGCCTTGATGATGCCTTGATTTGGACATTTTCCCAGCCTCAAAACCGTAAGCTAATAAATTCTCCTTGTTTAAGCCTAACCATTTGAAGGTATTTGCTTAAACAGCCTAGGGAACTACAACAGTTGGGGTCTGCTCTATTTGGGATATCTAAAGGACAGAGGCAGAGCTACAGGTCACGGAACCAAAATCAGCAATAAGGACTCAAGATTAGCTTCATCTGGGCCAGTCAGCTCATAAGGAATGTTCTGGAAGGTCGCTGGTCCTTTTAATTTTGGTGGAATCAGACTTTCTTTGGTCCTTTCCCTGAGAACTACTGCTGGTCTTAAAGGACTGGTATCAGCTTTCCTAAAAGGCATTGAACGTTCTTGTTCACACAGGTTTCTTTGCTCTCTAACCAAGGAGAAATTTACATTCTGTGGAAGGGCTTTAGGCTTTGGATTCTTTGGTAAGTCAACTCCCAAGACAGATAGATAGGCTGCAGTGGTCTAAGGAGACTTCTTTCTCTCTTCACCTTTTGGCTTAATCTCCATGCTCGGATATCAGCTGCATAGCTCTGGCTTACGTTTGGGCCACAGAGATCCTAACAGACAATATCCACTGTCAGGTATATTTACTAGTCCTGCTGATAAGAATGCAACTGATTTACTTCTCTCATCAGGGTTCCTCATTTTATATTCATATTTGCTACTACTTATTTCTGCTATCTCAGTTCATTCCGAAGAAAACAACCAACCTTAAGTTCTGCAGCTAAAACTTGAATTTAAACATTTTCCCTTTCAAAATATAATTTTAATGTTCTTCAATTTTACCCTCCAAGTTCACAAACATGGAAGGTGCAGAATTGTATATAATTATATAATTGGGGCTGGAGATGAGATGAAAAGATTTTTTGCAGAGAATTCTTCAAAATTCACATCAGGGTTTATAGCTGTACACATTGAATAATTATGACTTTTCTCCATACAAGCCTAAAGTAGGAAGACTTTTCAAGGATTTCTTTTCTAGTGTATCAATTATTCAAGTGACTTTCTTCATTCCTCTTACTAGATTTATTTTTTCAAATGTTTGCTTCTTAAACTTAACAAGAAAGTAAAAGTAATCTAGTAGCAGAGTAAATAAGCAACTAATTTTTCTGTTCAGCAGCATTCCAGAAGGTTTTGATAGGAAAACTAGTGAAACTCACAACTGACTTTTTTTATTTGTTTCACTTAAGAGTTTTCCTTTATTTATTACCATTTTAATTCCACCTAGAGATTTAAAAAAATGCAAATATGGCAGCATCAAAATGCATACATGTGGAATAAATATCTCCATGTTGCTAATCAGAAAAAGATTTTCACTATATCAAAGGGAAAACAATTGCTTGTACCTGTGTGTGGATTTGAGAAATAAAACAAGATTTAATGGAAAGATTATTGTATTTGGAGCCAGATAATCTAGGTATGAGCCCTATCTCTTCCAGTTACTAAGAGTTTAATCTTGAGTGAGTGAAGGAACTTAAATTCTCTAAGTCTCTGTTTACACATAATAAGGTGGGACTCCAGGTTTAAAGTAGAACCCCAAATCCCTATGTGTTTGATAGAGTTGTTGTGAAAAAAAAATAAGATAATATAATTGAAAGTAATTTTAAAACTCAAAAGCATATGACTCTGAAGTGTTTTTCTAGTGCCTCTGTAGAAAATGTTGTATCCTATTAAGAGGAAACACATACCTAAATGTGAAGAACAACATCCCTGACAATTATAAATTCTTATCAGCCTTCCTTCATATGATTAGAATTTAGCCAACCCAAAATGCAATCAATCGATTCTTGGATTTTAGTTCTGACTCTTCCACTAATTCATCGAGTAAACTTAAGCAAGTTATTTGACCTCTTGGGACTCTTAGGATCAATTGTCCAACATCCTCCAGATTTCCCAACTCCCAGTCTCACCTTTGGTCAGTGGGCAGAACTCTGTAGACCTTAGACTGGATTCACCCCAAAAAAGTGGATTCCAAGACAAGAGTTGGAGTCCAAGTTGTTTATTTGGGAAGTTAGCCCAAGAAGTCTCCTAAAAGAGTGGAGAAATGAGACAGGGAAGGGGAAGAAGTCATTGGAGAGTGCATTAATGAGCAGGTGAACATTGGACAGCTGCGGCTCAATTCCCCTGGGGACCTCTGGGGGAATGTTTTGAACATGTTTCAGAGTTGTCCCATCTGAGGATACAGGAAGTTGGGTTATAGGTACTTTGATTCCCCTCCTTCATTGGCTGAGTGCTGCTCTTGGGGCCAGGACTTCCGGCCTGTCATGTGCACTGGTCAAGCATGTCAGATAATGCCCTCAGTGACATGCAACAGGCACATGCTCAAGGACATCATCAGCATGCATGGGGAAGAAGAGTGCTGAGGGAACATGGGAAGGGCCTTGGCAGCAAGTGCTAACTCTGTCCTATATGGAGATGCATTGTGCAGATCCTCTTCAAGATAGAATAACGGCTCAGCTCAAAAGTGGTTAGCTGTGAGCCTCCAGCTCTTAGTGCCTTCAGGGTCCACCTCAGTTTTGGAGCTGAGGTACTTTTCTTCTTGGGGCAACTCACAGCCAGTGATTGAGTAAGACAATAGTATAAGTGTCTGGCCATCTTTAAAGAAGGACTCCTCTAATGGGCAATCTTTGCTCTGAAGCTTCTCATGGTAGAGACTTGTTAGGTTCATAACAGTCTCATGTTTCCCTCTGCCCAATCATGCTTCATCTCCTTTTCTTAGGTGTTACTTCCAGGAAAACTTTCACAATCTAAGCCCATCTCAGAGTCTGCTTCCTGGAGCGCCCAAACTGTGACAAATACCTAATTCTAAGGAGAAGTTTGGGAAATGTCAAACTCTGGAATTACACCATACCCAAGAAGACTCTGCCTTACGTAGGTGGGATTACTGTCAACAGGAAAGCTAGGTCAAAAGAATCCTTCCTTCAGCGGGACTTGACAAGAAAATGACTCCTTCAAGCGTATCATCAGAAATTAGCCAGGCAAAAATATAGTCAATGAAAACAGAATGAGAAGAAATTAGATATGTGAAATAAGTGGTAGGTGGACACTGAAGGGTTGTTAGACATTGAATAAGTACTCAAAGGGATCAAAGAACGTCCTTCACTAGGCATCTTTTAAAAGGGTGAATTATCTACTCTATTGAGGTGGTTGCTAATTTCAAAAGCCTTATTACAGATAGTGATATTTTTTAAAGTCTTACAGATAACTGTAGCATTCAGAGTTTAATTGCATTAGTCACTGGCTTCATACACATGACTTTATAACAGAGAGAAAGAAGAACAATCTGTACTTAGATCCAGCTGCTTGAAGGGAAGGAAAGGAAAGAGAAGTATACTGTTTGAGAACCTATTACATGCAAGAGACTAGATCAGGTGCTTTCATTCATTCATTCATTCATTCACCAAATATTTTGTTGCCTACTATTTGCCAGGCACTATTCTAGGTATTAGGATATATTAATGAATGAAACATATTAAAATTTTCTGCCATTGTGGAGACTATATTCAAAGGGAGAAAATAGACAAAAACATTACAGTAAAATAAATTCATGGTATTGTACCTTAGAAGGTAACATATAGTGTGTAAACATAAAAAGAACAGGGAAATTGAGAGTTCCAGTTAAGTTGTGGGATATAATTTAAATAAGGTAGACAGGGTGGGCCTCATTGAAAAGGTGACGTTTGAGCTGACTTGAATGAAATGGGAATTAGCTGTGGCCAATGAGGGAAAAGAGCTCAGGCCTAGGGAACAGGCAGTACAAAGGCCCTGTGGCATGACAGAAGATGGGAAGTGGATGAGTGGATGTGGCTCAAGCGATTGGGCTCCCGTCTACCATATAGGAGGTCTAGGGCTCTATTCCCTGGGCCTCCTGGTGAAGGCAAGCTGGTCTGCGAGCTGAGCTGGCCCATGCAGGACTGCTGGCCCACATGTAGTGCTGGCCCATGCGGAGAGCTGGCACAGCAAGATGACACAACAAAAAGAGACACAGAGGAGAGACAATAAGAAGCACAGCAGACCAGGGAGCTGAGGTGGCACAAGAGATTGAGCATCTCTCTCCACTCTGGAAGGTCCCAGGACAGGTTTCCAGTGCCACCTAAGAGAGAAGACAAGCAGTCACAGAAGAACACGCAGTGAATGGACACAGAGAGCAGACAACAAGAAGGGTGGGGGAAGAAATAAATAAAGAAAGAAATAAAGAAGAACAGGGAGGAGGCCAGGGGAGGAAATGGAGGCTTACAAAAAATTAAATATCTTTTGTAAGCTCTTTACCCAATGACCTCAGATTCTGATCCTGATCTGTCTGCCTCCAAAACTCAGGCACCTCTCATGGGTGCTGCTTATAGCATTCCATAAAGTGAGGGAGAATCACCCCCATTTTCATCTTTCTAGACTGTTGGTGGTAGGGGCAGTGCTAGTGTGGCCTGCTGCCTTTTCCTTGGGACTCACAAATACATCCTGTGCAGGACCAGGTGTGTCAGTCTGGTGAGATCAAACACATTCCCTTAGTACACAATGGGTCTGCCCCATTGTCCCAAGCATATGTAAATGTTCACTGGAGACAGTCTGACTCTGGTGGGCATGTTTTAAGGCATGCAGCCCGCACCTCGGTGGTACAACTGTCCCTAGCAGGGACGGAGTGGATTCCTCTGCTGCAGTATCACATGAATACAAGAGAGAGGTGCTTTGGGTAAAGTAGCTTCCTGCCTAAGCCAAGGACACCCACTACTGAAGCTGACCTTACTCTGTCTCTACTCTATGTGAGTAAAACGTCTTCTGCCAGAGCCTGTGCGAATCATGCTTTGTTGGTGATGCTGGCACCTGTACTGGAGTGGACTGACATCTCTTTTGTGTCTGACCAACACTATTCCTTTTTCTTGTAACCATCAACCAGATGCTTTTTGGTGAGAATATTGTCTAGCTGCAATGTATACTCATACCTGCAAATGCAAATGCATATTTTCTTTGCTATATATGAATATTCATAAATATAATGAGACAGACTAGAAAATAAAGGCTTGAGAGGTATCACCAGCAATCACATTGCATGCATGCTTTTACTCAGGGTTTTCTTCAAGAGCACTCATTAAATGGTAAATAGTAAACATGACTTAAACAGAGCCTCTAGGAAACCAAACAGCAAACCTGAGAGTCATTTCACTGAACCAATTGGAAGGTCATATTGGCATTGTGGAGACCAGCCCCACTGATAAGTGCTCCAAGGCCGATCCTGTTGGTGCTATCCCAGCCAGGGCTATTTATTTGAAGTATTATGCCTCATAATTGCTCCTAGTGAATAAATGTTTTCTCCTTCCTTAGAAACCAATTCCAGCCACTTCTATCTGAAATCTAGCCACGTCTCAGCTTGCTTGTTCAGAAGTGTTCAAATGATTTGCATTATTCAGCATAATTAGAAAGACACTGGATAGCCAGCTGTGTCCAAGGGGAACTTTTACACCAAACTGGACAGCTCCACACCCTCATAAGAAAATCCACAATTTGTATAACTTTGGACTCGTTTTAAAGCCTTTTCTCAGGCTCTTTTTATTTAGCCCACTCAAGTACTCCAGAATGCAACATCTCCTAAAGCAGGGGTTCTTAGCCTTTTTTGTTCCACGGACCGTTTGCCAGTCCGTTGAAAACCACAGGCACCTTACTAAGTCAACACTATACTGTGTATTATTTAATAAATATATCACACTTGTATCAACACGTACCCACAAGAATAATGCTTTTTTTAATTTCAATTCAAGCTCACAGACCCTTGTTAAGATCCCCTGTCCTAAAGAAAAGAAGTTGAACTAGAAATGAATCAAACTGAGGATGTTAAGAGCCCCTTGCTCTGAGAACAAAGCTGAAAAGCACCTAGTTATGATATGCATTTTATATAATATGCACAATGGATTTCTAATGAGATTCTCTTCATGTGCAAAGTGATATATTTGGAGTTTCTTAGAAAATAGGTACTCCACTCTCTGAAAAGGCATTATGCAGTCTATGGAGCAGAGATAAAACATTTTGCTTTTCCAAAGCATCTTTTCCCAAAGAATTCCAAATGTGTATTAAATATATGAACTAATTATCTTCCTGCTCTCCTTTTAGTAGTTACCAAGTTCAGATATTATTTTCCTGTTTTTACAGCTAAAGGTCCAGCCCCAACCTCTGGCTGCTCAATGAGAGAGAGGTGTTTAGATATTAATGCTCTATCATTGCATGTGTTGCTGAGTTGGAAAGGAGGGATATCTGTGCTGCTTCTAGGGCTAGAATGAAAATTAGAACGGGGGAAAAGAGGGAGAGAGAGGGCTTCTCTGTGTCAGCCAACAGAAATTATGTAATTGAGCACAAATCTCCACCTACCAGCTGCTAGATAAATTATTGCTAGAGGGAGTTCATTCTAGTCCTGTTATGCTCTGCTGGGATGTCTGAGTTTTATTCTCAAAAGCTCTTAGTCTTAAAATTAAACTCAAGGCAGAGGTAAAACCAAATTTATGGATGAAAAATGCATGGGTGACCTCACTGCAGAGTTGTGAGAAACCAATCAGGTACATTAGCCAGTCAGGGTCAAGCTTACTAGATGATAACATGAATATCCTCCATGGGATTCCACGGGACTAAAAATCCAAGATCTGTCCTTGCATTTCAAGGAGGAACTTTAGGATTTATGATTTGGAGTCTGGTTATTGGGAGCAACATCAGGATTCTTCTACCTTATTTAACACAGAGCATGCATTTCATTCTTCTGAACTCCAATGCACAGAGGAGTTGGGGAAACAAACACTATCATATATTTATATTTCTGTATTGTTGGTGCTCATCTGTGGCTCTCTGGAAGGGAATTTCTTTCAGGGCATTAATTTATGTATTTATATATGCAAATATTGGAGATGACAAGATCAACTTTCAGCAAGGATCTGATAATTCTCCCTAATTGAACCTAGTGTCCTGCCCAATTCTGTTGACCTTCTTCTGGGTTAGCCATGGTGGTATCTTGTCCAATGTGGTTCTATGATGGAATACATCTGGCTCATTCTAAGGCTCTTATTAAAATCTGCAGGTAGCTTTAGGTCTTTATTTCAGTACACACTCAAAAGCAATTTTTGCAAGTAGTCTTTATGGAGACTACTGTCCTTTGACTTATTTCACAAAATAACTGCATTCTGCTGTACTTGTTTATCTTGAGGATGGATTTTTTTAAAAAATCTTTTCTTGACCTTGAATCTCACAGTGACATAAATATGGTATTTTCTCTGCCTGCTGTGTTCTTTCACACTAGCTCCACTTAGAGAGATTCTGCTCTTTGACAAAAAGAATTAATCGTGTACCATCACTGTTTAACACCATTAAATCCCCTTTAGTGTCTTAAGCTAAAATCACATCTTTTGTTAACCCATCTTACCATTCTCCACTGTAACAAATAAATGGATTAACTCTTTATTCTCAATAAATTATCAGACATATTGGCTGACACTTATACCACACATAGAAGCTGTTATGTTTGCATAATTTGTCTACAGGGTATTCCTTTGTATTCCTTTAATTTGCCCTGAGATAATATTCGATATAATGTGCAAACTCTTTCTTAATCCATTAGAAATAATTGCAGACATAAATCTAATATGTGATCTACTGATAGGCCGTGAAACATAACAACATTTTGATATCAACAGGGTTATCAGTCACTCTAATTCATAGGGGAAAATGCCTTAGAATTTACTTCCTAAACCTGGAAAACTTTTTCCAACAGCAAAGTTCCATTTGCCCACTTATTGCATAGAATTTACATGCCCTTTTGCTGAGTAAAATGGAACTACTATTACAAAGTGCTTATGGTCAAAAAGAGACTTGATGTTTGGAAGGAACAACATTTATGCACAAAGTAGAATTTCATGTTTCTTGATGAAATGCTGCTGTCATTCTATGCTTCAGTACTGGCAGACAGTGATGTATTGAGGGGCAATTGAGGTATGTGGGGTCATTTATCTCTCTCTGAAATGTTCCCAGACTGAGTGTTTAAACTTCTCATATTGACATTTGGATTTCTCCTACCTCCTTCTGTGCCATCATATCATACCATGTCCTTCTTGCTACCGTCAGTACTGACATTTAGTGCTTCCAATCCTCACACCACTCCCCATGCTACCTGCCACCACTTCTTGAAAAAGTGTATGTCTTGGTGCATAAATACAGGTGTACCGAACAGACAAGAATAAACTTTATAACGGCAGTACCCTAAGAACGTGATACTTAACCTTTAGAAGCCATGGAAATTTTAGAGAATCTAAAAAAAAGAAAAAACAACTTTTGAACCCTCTCCCCATATTCACATTTGCATATAATTTGGTGGGACGGTTTATGAAACCCATCCAAAGGACCTTGGAGTTCACAAGCCTGAGCTGGAATAATACAGATTTTCCAAAGGTTTATTCCCAACTTACCTATTTCCTCTGGGCATGAAAATATTGCCTATAACTAATTGGTTTGAACATTCTAGTTTAGATGCCAGGAATGTAAAACAATCATAAATATTTATTAAATAATTTATTAAATAAATATTTATCTATAATATTTCTTGAAGTTTAAAAAAAAACAAAACTGAAATGTAATAAAGAAAATAAAAGGAATGGGAATGTCTGAACTCACACTATTGAATAAAAAAAAACAAACCACAATCTAATCATAATTACCTACACAATAATTTTTAAATATTTAGTATGATTCTTGAACTGATTTCCAATTCTACTTGAGGCAAAGAGCTTTTGTAGTTTCATCTAGAGTCCTTTTTTCATTCCCCTCCAGATTTTGCTTTGTCTGTTGATCTATGCCCTTCCTTTTTAGAGTGGTTGATTCCTTCTATAAGGCCCGTATTGCTTCAACCAGGAACATGTAGTTCTCTGTACTGCAATTGCTCAAAGTTCAGAGTTAAGTTTGCAATCTTTGTTGCCTGTATGTCTAAGATCTAGAAAATGGCACACATTCTCCAAAAACTGAAATGTAAGTTCTGCCACCTTGTAACGTACTTTCTGCAAACCACAAACTGACATTACTCAGGGAACGGTATCTTTCACATTGTATGGCCCTGTTTACTCTCCCAGAACATTCAGAGAGGTTTTGGATTTGAAGAGGAGAGCAGTTTCAGGCCCAGCTTTCCCTGATTGACCTAAAAGTCTCCTCCTTTATGGGACAAAGTTGTATTTCACATTTCTCTCTGGCTGTGACCCTTTCATGCTCTCTTTTTTTTTTTAAATTAATTTAATTTATTTATTTCTCCCCATCCCTTCATTGTTTGCACTTGTTGTATCTGTTCATTGTGTGCTGTTTTCTTTTTTCTTCTTTTTAGGAGGCACAGGGAACCGAATCCCAGACCTCCCATGTGGAAGGGAGGCACCTAATCACTTAAGCCACCTCCACTCCCTGCTTTGTTATGTCTCTCATTGTGTTTCTTCTTTGTGTCTCTTGTTGTGTCATCTTGTTGCATCAGCTTGCCATGCCAACCTATCGCGTTAGCTCACTGTCTTGCTCGTCTTCTTTTGGAGGCACTGGGAACCTGACCTGGCCCATGTGGTAGGTGGGAGCTCAGTCGCTTGAGCCACATCTGCTTCCCTCATGCTCAGTTTTGTGGGGGCTATTGGATCAGTCTGTATAAAATAGTTTATGCTGCCATAATTAACAACCCCAAACTTGACTGACTTAAAACAATAAAGGTGTGTTTCTTGCTCATGCTCTATATCCAGTCATTCAAGCCTTAATACTTGTGGAAGCTCCACTTTAACACATATTTCCCATGAATAATGCATGTCTCTTAATGTTACCACTGTAGAGTGGCACACATCAGACCTGCTCACAATTTGTTGGCCAAAGCATATCACATGGCTGCACCTAAATTCAAAGAGGGTGGAGAATTGCAATCCCAGTATATTGGAGGAAGTAAGAGGGCTGGAATATTTTTGAGCAGCCCCAAAGACCAACACAGTTGGAAATATGAATATTCTGATCCCCATGTTGGTTCCTTGGAAAATTTTGATATAACGGATATTCTAGATAGAGGAGGTAGCTGGTTAATTGATTTTTTTAATAATTAAGTGTTGTGTGCTTGCTTAAGGATACCCTAGAGATGTTAGAAGAGATCATTTAGAAATATTCCAACTGAGCACTAACTTCCACAATTGACATTTTGCCACCTCCTGTTAATGAACTTTCTCATTTAATTTTTTCCATATGACGGAAGAGATCGGCAGTGACCTCCTCCCCTTCCCCACCCTGCCTAAGAACTTGGCATCATAGAAATTTTATTGGCTGCTTTATAGAGGTTTTATGACCCTGAAGTTGCATCTTTCTTAAGGAACTCGGTTGTTTGTGGAAATAATTGGAGCGTCAGGAGTCTTTTTTAATTGATGAGTCCAAATGGACAGTGTCAAGGGGTTATTTCAAGGCTTACCAAGAAGCAGGAGGAGGAAATGGGCAAGATCAAATCTGTATGTGAACAATAAAGGGTGTATTGCCTGAAGAGCGTTAAAAAACAATGATAAAACCAACAGTTTGGTTTTTATTGGGATCACACTCTGGAAAATCTAAACAATGTCAGTGATTAACTACTCTCTAGGCTGGACCCCTTCGACTGCCTCCCCCACTACCTCATAGGTGACTGATTTAAGTATCAAGGTCAGCAGCAGTAATGCTTACAATCTTTCACTTTAAGAGAAAAAAAAAGTTGAACAATTATGTACAGAATTAATTACATAATGCAGCATGTCACAAAACGTTACATTAATGGGAAAAATGCATCCCTAATTTAATAGAGGTTTGAAGGCACACATATACAAATGCATGGAAGAGGATTAAAATGGAGGTTGAACTCTCTGTTTAGGATCAAAACCCCAAAAAGGTCACCATAGAAAGGAGGGTAAACTCTCTATTTGGGGTCAAAACCCCAAAAAGTCACTACAGAAAACAGGAAAATATAGATTTAAAGATTAAATTACTCAAAAGAGATGAACTGTCTCAGGTTACTTTTTCACCAAATTGAGGCTATTTAAGACTAGCTAAATATTATTCCTGCTACATAGCTGGCCTACTTATAGAATCTAAGCTCAGAGTCCCATAAATGGAGATCATGCCGTTCCCAGGCCAGGTCCCTTCTGAGGGTAAATACCTGGAGATACACACCATCTCTACCTCTCCAGAGGAAGGGATGTCTTGTGGGCACCTGCACGTGCCTGCCAGTGTCACTATTACCCAAACATCCATTTCTCCTAGATGCTTTCCTGGAAGCATCTACCCATAAACAACTTCATTTTATTAATGTTATTGGTGAAATTTGGGGGCTAGAAGACTGGACCAAAGGCTACTTTGGGCTTTTTACTTTTATCCACAAAATGAGTGATAAGAAGAAAAGAAGATGGTTCCTATTAAGCAGGTCCTTGTGCTGAGAAAGTGGTAGAAATGAGAGTTCAATGTAATTTACTCAGACATATCTGAGAGACTCTTATTCATCTTAATGAGAAGAGAA
>JAQZBX010004032.1:0-62219 GCA_029593785.1 Cabassous unicinctus
TATGGATACCTTCACTCAGCAGATGTGGGAATGAGGCATGTCCACGTCTAATACCAAATGCATTCCCATCCCTTCCTGACTCTTTCTGCTCTGTTTTCTCCTCTTTGCCTTTCATTGCACTTTGATATAGTTCCCAGTTATGATTGCTCTTTGTAACTAAATGGGAAAGGAAAAGGTTCTAAAGTTTATGGAGTTCCTACTCTGTGCTAGGCACCGCTGGACAGTCATCCCATGACTCTCTGGAGTAGGCATTAGTATTCCCATTACTTAGGCTCAGAGAAATGAAGTCACTTGTCCAAGTTATACATTAGAAAATGGTAGCACCGGGATTGAACTCCAGTCTATCTGGCTACAGATCTTTTACTGTCAGACTGATGATGAACAATGATTTGAATACCCTAAAAACAAACAGACAAACAAACAAACTGCTCCCCTCCAACCCTCTCTTTTTCTCTCCTAATAGATATCCCCAATTTTCAGTTTGAACTGAAACTGTTTCTTTAATGCTCAAAAATAGGCTCCCTCTAGTGGCAGAGTGTGGTTTGGAGCAATTTTACTTGCCTGGGGACACAGATCAATACAGAAAGACAGTTTCTTTTATGTAGTACAATTTTGTTGAAAGATACTTTATTGAGACTTTCTTAATACAATGAAAAAATGGAATCCAAATATGGGTGGACCCCCTTGCTGTTGGAAATAACACTTGCTTCTCCCAGTTAGAGAGACAACAGAAGTACCAGGCTCCCAGAACTCTGATTTCCAAAGAGCTGTCTCATCTCACCCATCAGGATCTTCACAACAGCCCTGGGAGGCAGGGATTTTTCATCTTTATAGGCGAGAAGGCTGAGAATCAGAGAGGTTAAGTGGCTTTTCCAAGGACACACAGCTGGTCCATCAGAGCCATAATTCAAACCCTAGGCTTCGACTTCCAGACCCTGTGCTCTTTCAGTGACATCATGGAATCTTTCCTTTATGGAATCACAGTGGATTATCAGTCAGGTGAGGGGCAGGTAATCATGGTGGTGATGTACGGATTAAATGAGACATAAAATTTTAACAGTTATAAATGCCCACCCATTATAACTCCCTACTGGGTATCCCCTCTAATCCTATCCATCATCCCACTAGCCCAGAGGGAGAAAAACAAAAAAAACACAAATTCCATCAGATTCATACTTGAAAATCTCCATGTCTCTCCACGACTCTCAGGATAAAATCCAAACTCCTAGTCCTGGCCTGAAAATCCTCCGCCATTTGAACCCTGCTCACCTCTCCAGGCTCATCTTTTGTCAAGTTCACCCTTTCACCTTGACCTACTGCCACCTTGGAAAACTCTCTTTTGTCACCTGTCTCTGCTAACATTAGCTCACACCCGCGCGCCTTCTCCATCTGGAGTAATCCAAGGACCTTTCCTATCCAGGTGAGGTGTCACCTGTCTCTGAAGGATTGTGGAATCCCACGAGTTACACTCTTTGTTTCCTCCTCAGCTCTTCTCATGCTTGATATTCACCCCACAAATTTTTAGCACACGAACTGATTTTTCTTTAAGCCTCTCTCTCTTCCACGGAACTGCTCCTCTAGACTTAATTCAGCCCTGAGTCCCCAGAGCCTAGCAGGGTTCCTGGCACATAATAAATTTACAAATCGCTTGCCGAAAAGCTGCAGGAAAGGTACAAAGGAATGTTTTTGGGAATTGTAGGCAGAATCAGAGCCAATGTGATGTGTTAATGGAGTTTGGGGCTTCTTGACAATTCGTAATGGAAATTCATTGCAAGCCTGTATCCAAATGCCATTGACCATGGTATTCCTAGCAATATGGAAAAATGTACTTTTAGGGAAAAAATTTTGAAATAAGGGTCACTTGGTTAACCTTGGAATGTTTCTTCACCATACTTTCAGAAACTCTTTTGAGCATGAGGAAGACAAGGAACTTTGTGGCTTCTTGAATGACTCAGGCTTTGGGTTGTTTTGCAGCCCAAATGTGGGCTCGCTGGCTGCCACAAGAGGGCGCTGGAGAACACTCTCGAGCGTCCCTTCTCCCTGGGCTAGCTGGGTCCATCTCACTTGCCCATCTAGGAACCCATGAAGATCTGACCCAGCCTGAACGACCTTCTTTATGTTAAGTCTTTGTTTTAATAGCCATCTATAAAATCTTCTGGATCCAGTAGATCAATGCAGGGTCTCTGACCCCCTGAAAGTCTTGGACAGCCCCGACCTGATCTTTTAGTGTCCCCTAGGACTGCCAGGGCTCCCCACTCTGGAAGCTGCTCACCAGTTGTTAATACAAACTTCATTAAGTATTGATCTAAAATCTGCTTCTTGAGCCTGCCACTTACTAGTTGTTGGGCATGAGAAGCATATAATCTTTTCTTCTTTCCAGAAAATATTGTCCTCATTGCCAACTTGTGAGCCCCTTTTGCTCAGAGACATAGTTCTATGGCCGCCCCTGAGTAATCTCGTAGCAGTCTTGGAGGTCTGCCTGCAGTGTGGGCAGCACACACTGTCACTGTAAGTGGGAAATGCAATTCTAACGCCTGCCAGCCACACACCAATGCAAACGCAACCAGAGTGTCCTCTGCTGGGAGAACGCCGAGGCTGGAGGAAAAGGTCCTGTTATAACTCTGATAACAGGAATTAAAAGCCACCCATGATCCCTCAATCATAAAAATCAAGGGTTTTATTTTCTGTGTTTGTTGCCGATGTCTGTCCATATGCAGAGCTCATTTGTGTCATTATACTGATAAAGTGGATATTTCATATTGTGCTTTTCTCTGCTGAATGCATCATCACTATTTCTCATGACATTTTAAAGTCTCCTGAATTATTATTTATCTATTTATTTTTTATTAGAGAAGTTGCGGGTTTACAGAAAAATCATGCAGAAAATACAGAGTTCCCATATACCCCCTTCCACATGCACTTTTCCCTATTATTAACACTTTGCCTTGGTCTCACCCCTTTGTTACAATCGATGAAACAATATTATTATAATTATACTATTAATGATAGTCCATACTTCACATTAGGGCTCACTCTTTGTGTTGTGAATGCATTTAAAATTGTTTTTCATTCTGCTAACTTATATACAACCTAAACGTTCCCTTTTTAACCACATTCAAATATATAATTCAGAGGTGTTATGTTTGCCTTGTTGTGCTACCATCACCAACATCCATTACCAAGACTTTTCCACCACCCCAAAGCAACTCGGCGCCAATTAAGCTTTGACTCCCCATTCCCTACCCCCACCCCGGCCCCTGGTAAGCTGGATCTAGTTTCTGACTCTATGAATTTGCTTATTCTAATTGTTTCACATTCCTGAATTATTTTTAACAGCTACAGAACAGTTCTTTGAGTGGCGCACATTGACTTACTCATCTGTCCCCAATGTTGGGCAGGTAAGTTGTTTCCAGGTGTTCAGCTAGTGTGGATGTGGTGAAACTAGGTGCCGGTCCTTTCCCCACTTGACTAGTGGCAGTCTCCAAGGACCCCAGCCTGGTCCCAAACCTCCAAGAAGACCCAAGAGGCCATGGAGGTGTTCCCATGACCCCGGTGCTAACTACTTCCCATTAGTATCGTAATGTCTCTTCTGGTATCCAGCGAGCCACTCAAAGGCAGGCACCACGTCTTATTCATGCCCATGTCTCCAGCATCTGGAACGGAGTAGGCGCTCAGCCTCAGGACCCAGCCTGAAGCTCTTGATTTACGGTGCCACACTGGTTTACAAAGTATTAATTGTATCAATGTATGCTGTCACAAGCAATGAGCAAATGAACCAATTTCAGTTTAACGTCACCAAATTTGGGTATTATTTGTCTTAAACTTGATGGCTATAAAGTGTCCTACATGGCTTTTATTGCATTTTAAAAATAGATATTGGGTTTGACCGTTTTCCCATGTGTATTGCTGACTTGTATGGATTGTATAATCTTGCCCTTTACCCTTTGCATTATAACCTCCAGTCTCATGTCAGTTTCTTGACTTAGACTTAACACTGAAGTCAAGTAGCTGAAAGCTTAGCTGGCTTGAATATGGCTGTGTGATTTTGAGACAGTTATGTCCCTTTCTGTGCTTCAGTTTCCTTTCTTTAAGATGATAGTTTTTCTCTACCTTGTGCCTCACTGATATCCCATGGTAGCTTTTCAAAAATATGGTTTTTTGGTCTTAAATCTACTGATTCGGACTTTCCTGAGGGAACCGGGGTTTTGCTAAAGCTCCCTGGTGATTCATGCATCCAGCCTAGCCAAGGGCACAGCTGGCCTTTGGGGACCTTGGGAGCTCTCAGCAACTCCCAGCTCTGGAGGTGAGGCCTGGGACCAAGAAGGGGGGAATTGATTGCTGATACCTGAAGGGACCTCATAGGGTAGGGAGCCTTTTTATTCTGTGTGGTTCCTGAGAGAGCCATTATGATGTGGTGGAAACTCCATAGTCTGCAGCTTTTGGTTCAGCAAATAGGGAAACCCACTTAAAGACTCACACTATCCTACAGGGGAGCAGGCTCCTTCCTGGGCTGAGGTGCCAGCCATTGCAGCAGTACACAGAAAGGGGTTGGCCCAGGGACTCAGGCAGAGCCAGCCCTCTGTAATGGAAGCTTGCCTTACAGAGGCAGCAGAGTTTACACACTTGGCCTGGGAGGTGGATGAATTGGCTCTGCTCCCTGACAGCTGTGCAACTCCAGGCAAGTTTATGCATGTCTCTAAGCCTCAGTTACTTCATCTGTAAAATGGAGGTAATAGCAGGTCCTGTCTTACTTAGTTATTTTTTCCTAACAGCTTTATTGAGATATAACTCATATACCATACAATTCACCATTTGAAGTGCACAATTCAGTGGTTTTAAGTGTATCTACAGAGCTTTGCAACCATCACCAATTTTAGAACATTTTCATCACATCACCCTTCAGCTATCACCCCTTATCCTCCCATTTCCCAGCCCCCAACCTTAAGCAACTAATCTACTTTCTGTCTCTATAAAAGTCCCTGTTGTGGACTTTTCATATAAACGGAGTCATATAATATATGGTATTTTGTGATTGGCTTCTTTCATTTAGCATCAAGTTTTCAAGATTTATCCGTGTTGTAGCATGTAGCAGAATTTATTCCTTTTTATGGCCAAATAATATTCTACCTTTTGTTTATCCATTCCTCAGTTGATGGATATTTGTATTTCTTCTACCTTTTAGCTATTTTGAATAATGCTGCTACAAACATTCATGTACAAGTTTTTGTATTGGGCATATATTTTCATTTCCCTTTTGCATATACCTAGGAGTGGAATTGCTGGATCATATGTAACTCTATGTTTAATCATTTGAGGAACTGCCAGACTGTTTACCAAGTGGCTGCAACATTTTGCGTTGAGGGCTCTGACTTCTCTGCATCCTCCTTAACACTGGTTAGACCTGACGCCTTGATTTTAGCCATCCTAGTAGGTGGTATCTCATGGTGGTTTTGATTTGCATTTTCCTAATGACTAATGGCTAATGACATTGAGCACCTTTTCATGTGCTTCTTGGTCATCTGTATATCTTCTTTGGAGAAATGTCTATTCAGATCCTTTGTCCATTTAAAAAAAATCAATTTTATTGATACATATTAATAAAGCATACAATTTATCCAAAGTGTACAATCAATGGTATTGGATATGATCACATAGCTATGCATTCATCACTTCCCTCATTATTAAAGCATTTTCATTTTTTCAATAATAATAGTAATTTAAAAAAAACAGACAAACAAACAAACAAGAAAATTCCTCACCTCTCAATCTCTCTGTTTCCCCTGCTGTACTTAAGTGCTATTTCTGGCTATTCTTGCACAATTATTTATTTGTTTATTAAGCAGTTTTATTGAGATAGATTCACATACCATATGATCTATCTAAAATGTATAATCAATGGCTTTTTTTTTTTTAGCTGTTAAGAAGTCCTTTACTGTGAATATTCTCTCTGTCCTGATTTTGTGATAATCAGGGTAGGCTAAACATTCACTGTATTAGAAACCATACATGTGTCCCCAGACCTAGTTTTTCTTCCTAGGTCTGGCTTTTAGAATGCTGGTGATAAACTAAGCCTGATTTATTATATGACCATCCTGTATGGGAAAAGACTGTAACTCTTGGTATCTTTGGTCACCCTTAAGAGATATAGCAGGGGGCGGATGTGGCTCAAATGGTTGTCCCTCTCCCATATGTAGGGACCTGGGTTTGATCCCTGGGATCTCCTGGTAAAAATTAAAAAAAGAAAAATATAGAAGGCACACGGGCTGCCACGCTCTGTGCGCAGGTGTGCCGCCATGCCCCGCAAGCGGGTGAGCCCCCCAGGCCCCGTGCGCAAGAGCGCCGTCAGGCCCTGCCGAGCCACACAGCAAGTTGATGACGTAACAGGAGAGTGACACAGGGGAGAGCCAAGACGAGACGTGCTGAAAAACCAGGAACTAAGGTGGCGCAGGCGGTAGGACACTTCTCTCCCACCTCAGAGGTTCTGAGGATCAAATCCTGGTGAAGACAGGCGGAGAAGGATGAGAGGAAAGGGCAGGAAACAGATACAGAGAATTGCCCAGCGAATGGACACAAAAAGAGCAAAAATGGGGGGGGGGGTGATAAAAATGAATAAAAGTAAATAAATAAATAAATATTTTTAAAAAGTCAATTGAATGATGCTCTTGCATAGTTTGTAAGAAATATTTTACAACAATGCAAGTGTTGGTGTAGGGGTGATGAATGAGACCCTTGTATGATGTTATGTATGTTTAGTTTTTAAGATAGTTTTACTATCTTTACTATACACTTATTGTTTATGCATGTTCATGTATGAATGATATACTTCAATAAAAAATATATTTAAAAAAGTCCTTTATTATAAAATTGTAAAATAAATAGAAAAATAGATTGAAAAAAATTACAAATTTTGAAAGAGAGTGCAAGGCCAGGGTAGATTTAATATAATCAATTATAAAAAAATAGATGGCATAGCAACAGACCTTTATAAGTGTAAATAA
This sequence comes from Cabassous unicinctus, assembly GCA_029593785.1. Lineage (NCBI taxonomy): Eukaryota > Metazoa > Chordata > Mammalia > Cingulata > Chlamyphoridae > Cabassous > Cabassous unicinctus. Next base: position 6,999 of record JAQZBX010004032.1, read on the forward strand.
TAATTCAAATATAATAGAAATTAATTATAACGTAATTCTAATTTTTATATTACAGCTCTGACTATTGGACATAATAATCTCTAAGAATGAAATAAATTATTGGTTTAGTTATTTAGTTTCCATTCAGGCCATAATTCTTTCTAGATAATCAGATTCCTATTTGGGAATTCTTCATATCTTATTGGAATGAATTACAGCAGATAACAATTTGCCAACTCATAATTTTATGAGGCAGAAAAACTCAAAATCTTGTTCAACGGTAGCCATGCTAAATCATTATTGATCCAGATAGATTATTTTAATTAAAGAGTATGAATAAGAAAGGATTAAAGAAAAGTGAAGTATCCAAAAATATATCTCTTCTCCAGTTCTCCTCTATTAAAAGCAAGCATTTATTTTGTATGAAAAAAATTTACAGAATACGGATTACAGGAACAATTTGCCAGTTGCACTGAGTAATTATTGTTCATATACTATTATATACTATATATTGTTATTTTACATGTATCTGGTCTACTCCAGCTCTTTTTTGGTTACTATTTGCATGGAATATCTTTCTCCAACCTTTCATATTTAACCTGATTGTGTCCTTACATCTGAGGTGGGTCTCTTGAAGACAACATCTAGACGGCTCATTTTTTTTTTTATCCATCCCATCAGTCTATGTCTTTTGATTGGGGAGTTTAATCCATTAACATTCAGTGTTATTACTGTAAAGGCATTACTTACTTCGTCCATTTTGTCCTTCAGCGCTCTGTTGTCATATCGTTCTATTGTCTGTCTTCTTATCCTTTAGTTTGCCTTTCCTAATAATCTTCATTTCTAAACTCTTCTCCAAATATCTCACCCTTGTTTCTTTCTTTCAGACTGCAACACCCCCTTTAGTATCTCTTGCAAATCTGGTCTTTTGGTAACATATTCTATCAGGTTTTGTTTGTCTGTGAAGACTTTGAACTCACCCTCATTTCTGAAGGACAGCTTTGCCAGATACAGAATTCTTCGCTGGCAGTTTTTCTCTTTCAGTACCTTAAATATATCATATCACTTTCTTCTCTCTTCTGTGGTTTCTGATGAGAGGTCAGCACATAATCTTATTCAGTTTCCCTTGTATGCGATGCTTTGCTTTTCTCTTGCTCCTTTCAGAATCCTGTCTTTATCTCTGATATTTGTCATTCTGAATAGTATGTCTCGGGATAGGTCTATTCGGATTTATTCTGTTTGGAGTGCTTTGTCCTTCTTGGATATTGATATTTATGTCCTTCTTAAGGGTTGGGAAGTTTTCAGTCATTATTTCCTCAAATATTCTCTCTGCATCTTTTAAAAAATTCTCTCCTCCTTCTGCAACACCGATAATATGAATGTTTGTGTGTTTTGTGTTGTCATTCAATTCCCTGAGACTCTGTTTCCTTTTTTCCATTCTCTTCTCTTTCTGTTCTCCTGTCTTTTCCAGTTCAGATGTTCTGTCTTTGAAATCACTAATTCTGTCTTCAAGCAATTCAAATCTGCTCTTATGTGCCTCTAATGTATTTTTAATCTTATCCATTGTGCCTTTCATTCCCATAAGGTCTGCTACTTTTCTTTGCAGGCTTTCAAATTGTTCTTTATGCTGTCCCAGTGTCTTCTTAATAGTCTTTATTTCTTTAGTCAGATTTTCTTTAAATTCTTTGAAGTGATTTAGGAGAGTTGTGATTATCACTGATTAGTTTTATTAAATCCTGCATCTTTTCAGGATATTTGGTTTGTTCTTTTGGCTGGGCCATCTCTTCCTGTTTCCTAGTATGGCTTGTAATTTTTTGCTGATGTCTAGGCATCTGAATATGTTGGTGAATTTACTCTGATGGCTAATTTCTCTCTATTGCCTATTGTTTTTTTTATTTTTGCACAGCTCTTCTTTGATATTTGGTTCAACTTATTCTCAGCCTTTAAAATTGCCCAGCTTAAGTTTTCAAAACTTAAGCCAGGGCTTCACTGGTAGGGCACAGATTTTCTCCCAGAGATTGGATATAGAGAGCACAGTTTTTGTCCATGCAATTTCCAGACTGGCCAGCAGATGGCACTAGCAACACACCTTTCCAAGGAGGTGTTTCAGTCTCAGTTACCTTCTTGTGTTCCTGTGTTGAATCTTGAGATAGGAGACTCAAAGCAGGCTCTGCTGGCTGAATTCACTGAAGAAAAGCACCCCAACCTCCCCTCCCTTTTCCCTTGAAACAGCTGACAGGGAGGAAGATGTCTGTCCCCATCTCAGTTAGCTGCAGTGGGCCAGGTGTTTTACCCCAGCTTAATATCTTGGGGATGGGGGAGGGGAGACTTTCTGGTGCCACAAGGGCTTAGTAACTCACGTTTGTTGTTTGGGCTTCTTCATCTCTCTGTCCCTCACCCTTCTTGGAGTTGTGTAGCACTGTCCTGGTCTGCTGAACCCCAAAGCAGGTCCTTTGGAAAGCTTTTGGCTCTTTCTCCATTGTTTTTGTGAGAGCATTCAGTTCTGTAGTCCATCACCATCTTCCCACAATCCTCCTTTGCCCATTTTTAAGTTGGGTTATTTGTCTTTTAAATATTGAGTTGTAGGTGCTTTTTATGTATTCTGGAGGCAAGTCCCTTACCAGTTACATGATTTTCAAATATTTTCTCCCATTCTGTGGGCTGTCTTTTTACTTTCTTGATGATGTCCTTTGAAGCACAAAAGTTTTTAATTTTGAAGATGCCTAATTTATCTAATTTTTCTTTCCATTGGTTGTGCTTTTGGTGTCATATCTAAGAATCTTTTACCAAATCCAAGGTCATGAAGATTTACCCCTGTGCTTTCTCCTAAGAGTTTTATAATTTTAGCTCTTTCTGGGCCTTTGATCCATTTTGAGTTGATTATTTTGTATGGTGTGAAGTAAGGATCTACCTTCATTCTTTTGCATGTGGCTATCCAGTTATCCCAGCATCATTTGTTGAAAAGTCTATTCTTTCCTCATTTGATGATCTTGGCACCCTTGTTGAAAATCCAATTACCATAAATGTGTGGATTTATTTCTGGACTCCCAAATCTATTCCATTGATCTATATGTCTCTGTCCTTGTGCCAGTACCACATTGTCTTGATTAGTGTTGCCTTGTATTAAGTTTTGAAATTGGGAAGTATGAGTTCTCCTATTTTGTTCTTTTTTTTTTTCAAAATTGTTTTGGTTATTCTGGGTCCCTTGTGATTCCATATGCATTTTAGAATCAACTTCTTAATTTCTAAAAATAAGCCATCTGGCATTCTGATGAGAATTATGTTGAATCTGTAGATCAGTTTGGAGAATATTGCCATTTTAACAATGTTAAGTCCTCTGATCCATGAACATGGGATGTCTTTCCTTCTATTTAGGTCTTCTTTAATTCCTTTCTACATTGTTTTGTAGTTTTCAATGTACAAGTCTTAAACTTTTGTTAAATTTATTGTTAATTATTTTATTTTTTGATGCTATTGTTAGCGAATTTTCTTAATTTCATTTTTGAATTGTTCATTGCAAATGTGTAGAAATACATTTGATTTTTGTATATTGGTCTTGTCTCATGCAACCTTGCTGAATTCATTTACTAGTTCTAATAATTTTTAGTGGATTCCTTAGGATTTTCTACAAACAAATTCATGCCATTGTCTCTGTGCCATATGAATATGTTCAAGTAGTCGTGAGGCATTGTCTCGGTGGGTAGAGACCCACATAATAACTGAAAGAATATTGAATTCCCATCCTGGGAAGTCCTGCTACATTCTCTAATAGAGCAGCAGGAATCCCCTGAGTACATTGGCAGTGCTTAACAAAGGAGGACAAACCATTTTGCCAGACCCTTGATATTGATGGTTGTACTTAAGAAGCTTTTCTAGTGAAATTGAAACTTTGTCTAGTTTTATATATGGCCTAAGAGTTGCCTCCTGAAAGCCTCCTTGTTATTCAAATGTGGCCTCTCTCTAAACCAATCTCAGCATATAAACGCACTACCTTCCCCCCGGTGCGGAACATGACTCCTGGAGATGAGCCTCCTTGGCACTAAGAGATTATTACCAAGTACCAACTAGTGAAGAATCTAGAAAAAGACCTTGACCAAAAGGGGGAGATATTAAATACAAATGAGTTTTTATGGCTAAGATACTTCAAAGTGAGTTAGGAGGTTATTCCAGAAGTTACACTTATGTCTCAGCAGGATCTTATTGACTGTCACAGTAAACTGTGCTTCAAACAGGGGGGCTCCTGAGGGCTCTGGAGACATCCAGACACTATAGGCAGGGTAGACAATCCCAGGAATTCTACACCCTGGCAATGGGCCTTACTTTGGAACATATGCTCTCCATTGTAACAGAGTTAGACTAATTTATAATTTCCCTACACATGGCTCTGCTGCCCCTTTTATTTGAGCCTACAATTAGCACTATACTTGTTAAATATATGTCCCAGAGACTTAAATCTTCAGTCTGTTCATATGCTGGTTGAGCCCTGTCTCAGTAAAGTTGCAACCAACACCTACTCTCCAGTTCATTGGACTCACCCAGGACAACTAACAGAAGGATGATGATGGACAACACCCATCCCAGGAAACAGAGTGTCTGCAACTGTAAGCAATACAATTCCATCCATCTGCCCCATGGGATCCAAGGCCCCACTCAATCGAAGGCAGGGTGGGCATCACCATCCTCAAATCCTCAAGACTGAAAAATGAACAAACATAAAGGGGGAAAGCAACTATGGACTAAAGTAGACTTTTGATTGTTCTTGTAATGGAAGAACTTGTACCATTGATATAAAGGCAGTGGCCACCAGAGGTTCTGAGGGGATCAAGAGGGAAGAATAGGTGCAACATGGGGACATTTTTGGGACATTGGAATTATCCTGCATGATATTGCAATGACAGATACAACCCATTACACATTTTGTCAAAACCTATAAAATTTTGTGGGGCAAAGTGTAAGCTATAATGTAAACTATAGTCCTTGGTTAGTACAATGCTTCAATATGTGTTCATCAATTGTAACACATGTACTACACTAATGAAAGATGTTAATGTGGGAAAGTGTGGGAGGAGGAGTGGATGAAGGGGTATATGGGAATCCCCTATATTTTTTATGTAACATTTATGTAACCTAAAGCTTCTTTAAAAATAAAAAAAATATTAAAAAAATAAGAACATGCCAACTGTGAACAGAGATAGTTTTACTTCTTCCTTTCCAATTTGAGTGCCTATTATTTCTTTTTCTTGCCTAATTGCCCTGACTAGAACCTCCAGAACAATGTTGAATAGAAATGACAAGAGTGGACATCCTTGTTTTGTTCCTGATCTTATGGGAAAAGCACACAGTTTTTTACTATGATGTATGATAATAATTGTGAATTTTAAAAAATTAGATGATCTCTATCAGGTTGAGGAAGCTACCTTCTATTATTAGTTTGTTGAGTGTTTTTATCAGGAAGGGGTGTTGGAGTTTTTCAAATGTTTTTTTCTGCATCTATTGAGATTATCATGTGGATTTTTATTTAATTCTAGCAGAGGAAACATTCAGCACAGTGCCAGAGGCATAGTGTGGGCTTGATAATTCAATTATTGCTCTTGATGAGTTATTTATCCTTGGCAGCATTTGAAGGTTCTTGGATGACAACCTCGTGGGGCCGTTACTAGGGCAATCAGGGATCAGAGAGGGAAGAAGGTGCCTGCCTGAGGGAGCTTCCTGGTGTCTTCTACCTTGTGGATTGACATGTCTATAACAATAATTACTAATGTACACATGTGTGCAAATCACTTTTAACTTGTTAATCTTCATGTTAGCTCTGCGAGCTAGGTTATTTTATCACCTCTCCTCAAAGGTGAAAACTGAGGCTTACAGAGGTCATGGCTTTTCCAGGCTCAAGATTCCATGATCTCTTCTATATAGGGCAGATAAGTAAGTCTGATTATTTGCTCCCTTCCCCAATCCTTTATTTTTGTTTTTATTTTTATGGACACCACATAAGTTGTGAGCGTCTAGAAAGGACAATACCCAGTAGAAAAAATCCAAGAAGGACAGAAATTTACTTTTAAGTTTGCATGATGAACAGTGACCATTGGCTTCTCTCTCTCTGTGCTTTCTCCCCTCTTTCCTTTGATTTTCACACACATGTTATAGGCCAAGGAGATAGGTCTAGAAAACTACAAAAGACCAAAGAGGGTGCTTTATTGAGAAAATGATGGGCCCAGGAAAGGCAGGAGGTGGGATTCCAAACTCACTGTGTCCTTGGACCCTTTGATATGCATTTGGATTTGGGCTTTAAAATCCACACCCTTGAGGAAGTCCCTGCCCACACAGATTTCTCCGGCATGGGTTTGAGTCTACTCTAGCCTTACTTTTTGGCCTCTTTTCCTGCTTAGCAACTTCCAAATGGACCTGGATGCACTGATGTCCCTTCTACAAGTGCTCTTTCATTCTTGTTCTCACACTCATGCCAGTTGAGGCAGGAAGTGTGCTTGTGCCCCAAGCACCTCTGCTCCCTGGTGGGTTGCCTCAGTGTGGCATCAGTCTCTGTTTTAATTCCTGGGCTGTTCAAGCAAATACCAAGAAGTGGGTTGGGTTAAACAATGGGAATTTATTCGCTCATGGATTTGAGGTTAGGAAAAATTCCAAAGCCAAGGTGATGCTTTCTCCCCAATGACTGTGACATTCTAGGATTGGCTGCCAGCGACCCTTGGGCCTTGGCTTGTCACATGGCAAGGCACATGGTGGCCTCTCCTGGTTTCCCTTCTCCTTTGGGTTCCATTGATGTTTAGCTTCTTGTTTCCTGTGGCTTTTTCTCTCTCTGTCTGATTTTACTCCACTTTTAAACAACTCCAGCAATAGGATTAAGACCCATCTGATTGAGGCACAGGCCATACTTTACTGAAGTAACCTCCTCAAAAAGTCCCACTTACAATGGGTTCTCACCTACAGGAATGATTACATTTAAGAACATATTTTTCTGGGGTTCATATGGCCTCAAATCACCACAGACTCCTTGTTTGTAAAAGTCGGGTAGGGACTCCCATCTGGCCCCTGGGATCTCCTGCTATGACTTGAGATGTACCTTGGCCTCATGTTTCCCAATCCCTACTCAGGATGCCCATTCAGAGTCTGGTTTTACTGCTCCTGAGTCTCGAAAAGCCTTGATAGGTCCTAGCCCATGTAACCGGCCTGCGTTCTGGGTTCCCCTTCTAAGATCCTGCTCTGGGAGCCTCCCTGCTTCTTAGGCTGTTTTCTATTTTCTATTTATTTATTTTTGTCTCCAGCTCCAATCTCCTTAACCAGACCCCCAAAAGGCAACTGTTGACCTACCTCTTGGCTTGGTATTACCTATTTTCGTTTACAATTAAATCCCTAGGATCCAGCACTCTGCCTGGCACATAGTAGGAGCTGAATAAATATTCCCTGAACAAATGAATTATTATCATTCAAGGGAAATAGGTTTTGGGGGAAAGGATGGTGATGACCTATTTGTTTTTAAAGCTAGGATGATTTAAAAAGTTTGCAAGGTTCATTTTCTCCAACATCCAACCTGTTAGAGAAATACAAGACTGATTTCTTTAGATTTTAAAAGGCACCAGAGGACTTAATTTAACATGCGGAGACACTTCAAATTTCAGAACAGTTACCCTGGATGCTCTCACTGTTTTATCCCAAATCCTGTTCACAATTCTGCCATTTGGATTTGCTGTGTATTCCCATCCACTTGGGGATAAGCTGCTTTTTAATAATTCTGTAATAAAATGACTCCAGCCATCTTTGCTGTTCAAAACCCGATTCTATCTAAAAATTTATTTATAAACATACCCCCTCCTCTGGTTTGAAGGGATTTGGATACTCTTTAGAGGTATTTCAAATCTAAGACTTCACTTTTCAAAAAATGAAATTTTGTGCTTGTTTCTCTATGGGGAGACCAGCCACTTTAGTAATAAAATATAGAAGAATAATGGTGGCCAGGCATAAGTTGAATGTGATGCAAACTTGAGGAGGTGGAAGGGGGTGGTAGAAATATCCCCACCACCCTTTGCTGCAACCCATTCTTGGGCCATCACTCAGGAAAGCCTCCGGGGCCCCATCCCGGAAAATTGGCTTGCTCTTCTGAATGCTTTCACCTGTCACAGTGGAGCTATTTCACTGGATTTTAACACGTTCTTCACATGGCCTCCTTATGCACCGCCCCCATGGGCAGTGTATTAGTTTCCGGCAGCTGCTATAACAAATTACGACAAAGTTAGTAGCGCAAAACAATAGAAATTTGTTCTCTCGCAGGTCTGGAGCTTAGAAGTCTGAAATCAAGGTAGCAGCAGAGCCACACTCCCTCTGAAGGCTCTAGAGGAGAAGAATTTTATTCTCTTCCAGCTTCTGGTGGCCGCTGGTGCTCCTTGGCTATGGCTGCAGGACTCTGAATTCACATGATCTTCTCCTTTTCAGTGTCTTTCTTCTGTGTGTCTCTTATAAGGACGCTGGTCATTGGGTTTAAGACCCACCTCGATAATCCAGGATGATCTCATCTCAAGTTCCTTAAGTTAGTTATATCTGCAAAGACTTTTTTTCAATAAGGCCTCATTTACAGATTCTGGGGGGTTAAGATGTGAACACACCTTTGTTTTGGGCCTCATTCAGCCTATTTTATGTAACACAAATGGTAACCAGTATACATATGTTGCTTGGTAATAAACGTGCCCTCTCGACACACATGAACTCATGTGATCCCTACAAAAGCTGGGAGATGCAGCTCTTATTATCATCCCCATCTAAATAGGAGGAGAGGGAGCTAGCAGGGACTGGCACAAGGCCACCAGGCTAGTCAATTTTGTGGCTAGATTCTAATCCAGGATTTTCTGTCTCCATATTCCATATTCTTTTCACTCTGCCCCCACTGGTTTTTCATCTATTTTAATAAAATGAAGATGATAAGTATTAAAAAGAGTAAATGTGGGAGTGGATGTGGTCAAGCCATTGAGCGCCTCCTTCCCACATGGGAGGTTCTGGGTTCTGTCCCCGGTGCCTCCTTAAAAAAGCAAAAACAAAACAATAAGCAAACGAACGGGAAAACAAAAACAAAGCAAACTCAGGGGAGCCGATGTGGCTCAGTGGTTGAGCACCAGCTTCCCACATTTGAGTTCCTGGGTTCAATCCCCCACCCCAGTACCTCAAAAAAAAATAAAAAAGAGTAAATGTGGACCTGGACTGGATATTTACTCTGCTCTGGCCCTATGCCAAAACTGTTACTTGCAGTGTCTCATCTAATCCTTGCCGCAATGCTAAAAGGCAGGTGCTATTATTATGTTCATATTATAGTTGAAGAAACTGAGGCACAAAGACTTGAAGTTAGTTGCCCAAGGTCACACTGTTTAGCAAATGGCAAGGCTGGGATTTGAACCCAGACCTGTGTAAATCCAAAACCCAAACTCTTGATCCGTGCTAGCTGCTTTCTTGAAGAAATGATGTAGTACTTGATATCTGCAAGTGCCTATGGAATTAAAACCCATGTGACATACAAATGAACAGCTCAGGCTTTGGAGTTAAGCTTGGGCTTTTACTCTGACTGTTTTTTGAGTCCAGAAGGGCAACAAAGCATTACAGTTTAGGGCACACATTTTGGAATCAGACTGTCAGGGTTTGAACCCTTGCTCTGCCAATTACTATCTGTGTGAAACTGAGTAAGTAACTTTACCCATTGGCCTCAGTTTCTCTATCAATAGAATGGGGGTGGTATACCTACTTTATAGTACCGCTATGTGAATTTAATGAGTTAATATGTGTAAATCTTTTAGAATAGTGCCTTGTACATGGTAAGTGCTAAATAAGTGTCAAATTTGAAAAATATGTTCCTAGAGGCTTACAGACAGGAGAAAGACATGCCTTCCGGAACTCGTGTGCACAGTAAATGTAAAAGCTCCTGACAAAGGGCCTGGCTCAGTGCAGTAGATAACAAGTGCTGGTGATTGTTACTGTATGTGAGGAATCAAAAGTTGCCTTCAGCTCTTTCTTGGCAAAAGCCCCACAGCCTCATACTCCAAGAGTGGAGACGCTCAAACTTCCCACCTCAGTTGGCACATAAAGAGGCAGCATTGTCTTAGGTGAAGTCTTGGGGCAATTTGCATCAATCTTTTTAAAACTTTTAAATTTTTAAATCTTTTACAGGAGAGTAGTTTCTTTGCTTGGGACTTCCCTTTTCATGTTTAGCGCTAAGGAGTGAATGGCTGATAGCCACAGCCTCACCCTTAGTTTTCATGGGTATTAAATTAAAAACTTCATGACTAGTGGATAGTTTTCCTGCCAGTGTAGGGAAGCAAAAGCAAAGTTGAATGATGGCTGTGCAGATCTCCTGGAGAAGGTCCCCTGGAGAGAAAAGTGACTTCTCAAAGAAAATTTGTATACTGTCACAAAGCAATAAAAGTGGAGGGGCAGGCTGGGATGAAGGAACCTTCTATTCCACTTTTTAATACTTTTTTCCTTTCCTCTTCTACCTTCTTATATCTTAACCTGGATCACCAACCAGCTGCTATCAGGTTTAATTCAAATGCTGCAAAGAATAATAACACCTACAATTTGCATAGTGTCTACAATTTTATAGGTTATGTCAGCCTGCATGATTCCATTTAATCCTCACAATAACCTAGTATTACACCCACTTTACCGATGGAAAAGTTGTGGACCAGAGAAGTTAAGCTTTGGGCTGCACAGCTAGGAAGCTGCAGAATCAAGAGTGCAATGTAGATCTTTTCTTCTCCTTCCCCTTCCCGTTCCCCTTCCCATTCCCCTTCCCCTTTTCTCCTCCTCCTCCTCCTTCTTCTTCCTCCTCTTCTTCCTCTTCTTCTTCTTTTTTAATTTAGGTCTTCTGACCCAGCCTCCACACAGGACCGCAGCAGCCCTGGCAGAAGGCAACACCTTGCATGTCACCTTCCCTCTGACCTTTGGAAGCTTTTCTTCCTGCCACCCCTCTCACCTGGAGACAGCAGAGGACCTCAACAGGCTAGTTTGCACTTGAACATCTAATTGGTCACCCCGATCTGGACCGAGCCCACCGCCTCGCCTGAGGTGGCTGGGGTGGGTGGATAAAGGTAACACACCTTATCGGTGCAGTTATGCACTGAATGATCTTTCATCATGAGGTATGAGCTGCCTGAGGGCTAGGCAGGGCACAGGTGAGCATCTGGGTGGATGCTCTCTGAATTGAACTGGGCTGGGGGTAGTTCTGGCTTGCCCAGCTTTCCAGAGCAAGGGAGCCCTATGCTTGGTTTAATGCTCTGCTGTTGCCCTCTTGAAATTCCTAATCAGTTTTGAGCAAGGGGCCCTGCATTTTCATTTTTGCTGGACTCTGCAAATTATGTAGCTGCTCCTGTGGAGGAGGGGACTCTGTCCCAGACTTCTCCAACCAACAGCCTTCAGAAGTTCCAAAGGCTTGAATTGTTCTTTGAATTTTGTTTATGGTGTACATCTAAAAAAGAAGTTTAAATTGCTCACTTGGCCAATCTTTTCTTTTATTATTTGTGCCCGTAGTACCTCAATTTGCAAATGTCTCCTCGCCTTTCCCCAGATGGAGTGTCTGCTTGTATTGAACTGCAAAACTGGTTCAATACAGTATTGTCATATGACCAGCAATTGTGCTCCGAGTAGATACCCCAAAGAAGAGAAAACAGAGACTCAAACAGATTTTTGTACACCAGTGTTCATTGCAGCACTATTGGCAACAGCCAGAAGGTGCAAACAACCCAAGTGTCCATCAACAGATAAACAAAATGTGGTATATACGCACAATGAAATATTAGTCAGCCGTATAAAGGAATGGAGTTCTGGTACATGCTACAACATGTGGGAACCTTGAAAACATTATACTAAGTGAAATAAGCCAGACACTAAAGGCCAAATATTGTATGATTCCATTTATTTGAACTATCTAGAATAGGCAAATTCGTGGAGGCAGGAAGGGGCCAGGGCCTGGAGTGGAATGGGGAGTTATTGCTTAACGGGTACAGAGATTCTCTTTGAGGTGATGAAAAGATTTGGAAATAGATGGTGGTGGTATTTGCACAACATTGTGAATGTAATTGATACCACTGAGTTGTACCCTTACAAATGGTTAAAATGGCAAAGTTTACTGTTTCGTATGTTTTACCACAATACCCAAAAAATAAAACATAACACAAACGCCCAGTCTGTCCTGGTGGATGCTAGGGAACTGGAAGGACGGGCTGGGCCACACCATTCAAACGAGGCATGAACCTAGCAGGCCAGGGAGCCTGGGACCCAGAAGGGACCAGCTGCCTCCTCCACTGTCTCTGGGATGCAGTCTCAGGGGAGAAGCTTGGGGTCAGAGGTTCTGGCTCGAATATCATCGTCTCTGGAATCTACAATTTGTGGGAATTTGGGCATAAAATAGTGAGCAAGAGACAAGTCCTGTTTCCTCACAGAGCTTTGTGCCTACGGGAGCACGTGCGGCTAAATCACTCACCTGCTCAAACAGCTGATTCGGGTGCCGCTGTGTGTTGTGGTGGAAAACCACAGGGAGTTAGGAGTGTTTAACAGGGAGAGAGAATCCAGGGAGCAAGGACGGCATCCGGGAGGAAGTGACATTGAGTAGAAGCTGAAGAGGCAGCTTACCAGGCCGGGGTGTGGGAATGGGGTGCGGGTGGGTGAGAAGGCTCCTGGCAGAGAGGGCAGGGCATCTGCAGGCCCCTAAATTGGGAGGAGCCGGAAGGGAGGAAGAGGGGCAGGAAGTGATAACAGAGCAGAGAGGAAGGTGAGCGTAGGTCAGGAGGATTACAAAGCAGAGATGGGATCTTGGTCCCTATCCTTAGAGCAGGAAGTCCTTGACACCATTGGAAGACTTGGAGCTCCGTCTTGTTAAAATTCCTCTGCCTGGATTATGGAGGAGGGATTGAGGGGGCCGAGAGTGGCAGGGGCCAGTTAGGAGGTGATGCCAGTGGCCGGGGCAAGAGCTAACGGAAGTTGGACTTGGTGGCGTTGTCTGCGGGAAACTCCGAGGGAAGTGAGGAGGGTGCGAAGCCTGCACAGGTGACCCTCAGTGACTTAGTGTCCTTCCCCCTCCCTTCCTCGTCCTTGAACCCGGGCTTCTGAGGCTCTGCCAGCCCGTGAACTATGTCCACCTGCAGCCTCAGCCTCCCAGAGAAGTCAAAACCGTCACGTCCCACCTTTCTAGATGCCACACCTTGGCTGCTGCCACCGGGGGACTTTGGGGCGGCCCCTCTCCACGTTAAAATTACAGGCTGCTGAGGACAAGTACTTGTTTTCCAGAAACACAGGTCCCGGTGGGGAGCAGGTGTTTGCAGGCTGTGCTGAGGCCGGAGGCTCGGCTCGGTGAGGGTGCCCCTTGGTACCTGAGCCCTGGGATGAGAACACCTGCCTCCCGAGGGCAGGAGAGCAGAGGGCAGGTGGGCTGCTGGCTTGCCCGCAGCGATGCCTGGGAGGCTGAACAAGCAAAGTGGGGCACGGGGGAGGGAGGGGCTCAGGGCAAGGCAGGCTGGTGTGCGCATTTGTGTGCATGTGCCTGTGTGCCCATGGGTGTGTGCAGCCCACGCTGCTGAGCACACGTGGAACTGGGTTATGTCTATGTGCTTGCATACTTGGGCTCACGTCTACAATGCATGTATGTGTACGCACACGCATGCACCACGTCCTGGGTGTGTCCCTGCAGGAGCCCTGGCCCGAGCAGCCCCTCCCCCAGAGTCACACATGCCCCCGTCTGCCAGCAGGTGGCCCCTGAGCACCGCGCGCTGGGCTCTGGGGAAGGGGCGCCAGTGTTCCCTGCCCGCCTCTCCTTCCTGAGAGCATCCCTGCAGGTTTGGGCTGGAAGAGTCCTCTCTGCTCCAGCCTTCCAGGCTTTCCCCTTGAGGCTCTGCCCGCTCTGGGTCCCACCCTCAGCCCCCACAGAAGCAGAGGCACATCTAGCAGCCAAGGGGGTCACTGGGCATCAGGAAGATGATTCTGACCTGTGCAAAGATGCGGAGAGCGTGAAGGACTTTCCTTCATGCAGGGCTATGGAGCACCTGGCTCAGGGCTGGGCTCTGCCCAGAGATGCTGACCTGGGCCCTGTCATGCAGGGGGACACAGGCTGACCCTGGGCCTAGGCTGAGGCTAGAGAGGAGTGAGGTCTGAGGACGAGGACCACTCCATCGGGGCGGCGGAAGGGGCTGGAGACAGCCCACAGGGATGCCTGCTAGCCCTGGCTCCCATGGCTATGGGGCCAAGCAAGACAGATCTTTGTCATTCTTGAATGGTGGGGTGAGGGGCAGGGGTGTGTGTGGCGCATGCCGTCATCTGTATCTCCTAAAGACGCTAGTCTTTATTTCATCGTGCCCGTGTGGGCTGGGGACAGTTGGGAAGGCCTGAGGAGAAGAGGGCCCAGAGCACTGGAAACCAGGGGCTCTCTGGACCCGACCACATGCCCGAGGATGCTGCCAGTATGCTGGGACTGGCTCCTGTCTGGCTTCTGTCCCCTGTGTGTCTGTGAGCTCCTGCAGGACAGGGCCTTGGGCAGGACCGCTCCAGGGTGGGGTCTGCCTGGAGCACCTGGGTGAGGGTCCTTGGGGAGACGGAGGGGAGGTGAGCCAGCTAGGTGGAGCTTGCAGTCGAGTCAGGTCTAGACTTGTTCTGGTTGTGTGGAAGGAGCCTGAGGGAGGTGGGGGTCCCTGGGAAGGAGGCCCCAGGACAGACCCTTGTAGATCATCCCAGCGGGATCCCGAACCATGCATCAGGCAAGCCTGTAGTTTGTATGCTTTTTCCTGCAGGGTCCACGGGGCCCCTGGAGGTTCCTCAGGGGAGCTGGTGGTGGTGGTGGTGGGGTCAGTAAGGAGAGAGACAATGGACAAGGCTTGGGGCTCTGCCTCAGTTCAACCGATGCAGCTCAGCTTTTGATGTTGAGGACAAACTGGTGTTTATTTTTAATCAAAGAGCATTTATTGAGTGCCTACTATATGCAAATCACTGGTCTAGATTCTAGCAATATTTGGAGAACATGACATGCAGAGTCCCTGCTCTCTTGGTGACCATTCAGGGATACAATTAAACAAATAAATTAATGAGTTGATTTCAGGTTATAAGGGATGTGAACACGCTAAAACAGGGTGTGGTTAGAGTGACCTGGAGGGTGGAAGAGGTGGGGCTGCTCTAAATAGGGTGATTAATTAAGGAAGTTTGAGCTGAGGCCTGAATGATGACATTGGGAAGAACATTCTGGATAAAATTTTGTTTAAAGGAAAAGCTCTGTAGAAAAATTTGAAAATCACGCAGTCTTTTATTTTTTTCATTTGTTTGAATTTCAAAAGTAATACGTATTTGTTTAAATAGTTTCAAACCTTATTAATATACATAAACTAAAATGTAGAAGTGGCTCCTTTACCCTTCATCCCCCACCCCACTCCTAAATCCCACTCCTCAGAGAAGTTAGGCTGGTGACCGTCTAGACTTTTCTCTGTGCATCTACATGTTGGCTACCAACCTTGTCTCTACTTGCCTGTCTAATAGGCATTCGGGTTTAACAAGTCCAGAATGGGACTCTGGATTTTCTCCGCTAAGCCTGCTCCTCCCCAGCCTTCCACATCCTAGCAAATAGCCTCACCATCCCACTCAGTTGTCAGGAGGCTTGGAGACATGCTGGGTTCCTTCTTTTCCCCCCAGACTCCGAGTCCAATCCACTATCAAGTCCTGTGGCTTGATGGGGTCTGTATGTCCCCGCCCTCTCCCGCACCCCCCCCCCCAACTAAGCCACCAGCATATGGAACCAGAAACTTTAACCTCTTTCCCTCCTTCCTCTGTTATTTCTTGCAGTCCATTCTCCGCCCAGCAGCCAGAGCCATCTTTTAAAAATGGCACACCTCCTCGTGACCCGCCTTGCTCCATACCCCATGGCTTCCCATTATGCTTGGGAATAAATCCCAAACTTTTCCCCCAAAGGCTGAAGTGCATGGGCCCCTGTCCTCCTCTCCAATCTCATCCTTGTCCTCTTTACCCATCATCTCTGTTCACACTGGGCTTGCTTTTCCCCTCTCCCTCCTAGCTGTTGCCAGGACTTGTTTGCTGTTTCCTTTGTTGGGAACTCTGCCCCCAGGCTCTTTCTCATCCTGGTGAGCTTAGGTTCAGTGGCTCCTCCAAGGAGGGCTCCTCTGAAGAATGGCCACATGTGAATAGCCTCCTTCCCCACTGCCCCTCTTACACGCCTGCCCCGGCATGCTCCAGCACATCCCCTTATTTTTATTTCCTTCATGGTACTGACTGCTTACTGGAACTTACCTTGATTGTTTGTTTCCTTGTTTATGGCCCACCCCCTCCTCTGGCCCTCTGGCCCCATCAGGGCAGGCATCTTGACCCTTGTTCTTGTTGGTATCCCTATTGATGATAATGAAACGCTTTCCAGATTGTTGCTAATGAACAAGTCTCCAGTAAAATCCTTGTACATACATCTTTGCGGAATTGTGCAAGGGCTCCTGTAGGACAGATAGGACTACAAGTAGAATTTCTAGGTCCAAGATGATATATTTAAAATGTGATATATTGTCAAATTCCTGCCCAAATTACTGCATCAGTTGATATTCCCATCTACTTTGATAAGGAATGCCTTTGTCTACATCCTTGTCAAAATGGATTATAAATCTTTCCCCTCTTTCTGGTGTATATTATAAGCAAAAAATTAAAAAAGAAAGTTTTTAAAGTTTATATTTCCCTGATTCTATGAGGTTGAGTCCTTTTTGATGTGCTTTTTGGTCATTTGTACTTTTTTTCCCCATTACTTCCTTCTTTCCTTCCCTCTCTCCTATCTCTTGCCCCCTGCCCCCCCACTTCTTTTGACTTTGAGGTTGGCTTGAATCCTAGCTTATTTACTTATTTATTTATTTATTTTTCCATTTTAATACATTTTAAATTTTCCAAACACTCCCCCTTCTCCTTTTCACTGTTTTTTTTTTTTACTTTACCTTTTCTCTTGGATCATAAACACATTGCTCCTCTTCTACTCACCTCCAAGTTTCAAATAATAAGAATGAAGAGAAGAATAGAGACCAGGTGGTGTATCAGCAGTGTCTGCCACATACCATTTGCCAATTTTTTTTTTTCTGGTGGTTTTTCTCTGTCTTCTTGATTGATAAGAACACTTTATGTTTTGAGGAATTAACTTTGTTACATATTTTGCAAATATTTTATCTCCCTCTTTCCTTTATACTTGTTTAAGATATTAACTTTTAAAAAAATCAGTGGATCCTTAACTTTTACATTTCTTTTATTATGAAAATAGCAAGTGTATTTTAAAAAAATTTAATCTATACAAAGGTATACAATGAAAAGTGATTCTCTTATTACATAGAGATAATATTGTGTAACTTTTAAAAATATTTCATACGTTTACAGGCACATTCATTCACCATCCACTTATTTACAAGTCATTCATGCATCCAACAAATATTTACAAATTATTCATCCAACAGATATATTTTCTACTATGATCCTAATATTGTGCTAGGAATATAATTGACTTTTTTGTACATGTAATATATAATTTTCTGCACTTTGTTCATTTTATACTTTTGCAGATCCTTCTATATTAGCATATAAATATATGCTGCATTATTTTTAATGTTTGCTCATTTATCTCTAATAATACTAGATTCTAAGTCATTCCTTATTGATCGACATTGTTTCTCGTGTGTTTGCAATGACAAACAACACTGTGGTGAACATCCTTGTAGTTACATTGTTTCAGGCATGTGCAAATATTATCTATAGGGCAGAGTCCTAAAATGGTATTGCATTTTAAGTTTGATAGACATTGCCGAATTGTCCTCCGAAACCGCCTTCCACTTCCCACTGCCATCATGTGTGTGAGATGCCCATTCTCTACTTCATTTGCAACCCTGGACATTAGCAGTCTTAAATTTTTGCAAGGGTGTTGGGCAGAAAGTGGTGTTACATTGTTTCATTTTGCATTTCCCTTATTAATAGTGAGGCTGAGAAAATTTCCATATGCTTATTGGTCCCGTGGATTTCTTCTGTGAATTGTCCATATTCTTTCCCCGTTTTGACATTGAGTTGTCTTATTTTTTAAAATTTTCTATTGATTTGTAGAAATTACATACAGTATGGATATTCAAGGTCTGTCTGTTATATGTTTTGCAAATATTTTCTTCTAATCTGTCATTTGTCTTTTAATATTGTTTATGGTACAAGTCTGCTTTTTTTTTTTTTTTTTTAAGGAGAAAAACACTATATTTCCTGTTTAGACTAGATTTCTCTAATACCTTCCTGCAGGCGTTTGAGCCTATTTTTAGGACTTTTTTTTTTCTTCTTCTTTTTCTTTTTAAGCCAATGTTTTCAGGCGACCCCACTGTGGGGTCAGGGAGACGGGCTGGATCCTGATAGAGCGGCGCCGACGAGCGTTTTCTTGGTCTTGGCGCTGCCGCTCCCCCGGGGTGACGAGCGCGTCACCCCTGATGTGCTTGGCTTTCTACAAAGGAAAGCATTTTTTGGTTTAAATTTGTAGGGCTTCATGTCTTTTTCTTACTTTAAAAAATTTATTACCCCCAAAACTAGGTGCCCCTCATCCTCGGTTTAGCTCCTCAGTTTAACAAGGCTCCAGGGCGTCCTAGCGATTGGGTGGAAATGGCGCAGGAGCGCTCCGCGGGGCGCGGACCCCCGAGGAGCTGGAGCCTGCGCCCTCTGCGGCCTGAGGAGCTGGGCTGGGCTTCTGCTCGGATTCCGTGGGAAGACGGGAGAGATTTCTGCCCGAGGCAGTCTTGATTTTCTCAAAGTCGCAAGGCTCGAGGCTCGGGGGCGTCAGAGCCTGCTCGCTTTCTGCTGGCACCTGGGCCTCCCCGCCTCCCTAGGGGGGTCTGTCTTGCGGCTCCGTGGGACACACTGGCTGGATGCTCAAGCGGTCAAGAGCACACGCTGGCCACAGGAAATTGTTCTTTCTTGGGTGAAGGTACCTTGCGGTCAGGTGTCTCAGTATCTCTTATATTTAGGGCCACATTAACCCTTGTCTCCTCAAACATAGGAACGTTCCCATCAACCACGAAGTTCATCTGGGTGGAGGGTAAGGGAAGAGGAAGTGAGTGGAGGGCCATTCCTCAACATGTCGATCTCCACTGTGGGATGCTTTTGACTCTAGTATTGGGGACCCCAACCATTTGGAAAACAATGATTATTTTAACAAGGAGTCCACGGTTCAAATGTTGTTACTTCAGTAGCTCAACAAGGACCAAGGCTGTTACATCCTTCCCCATATGGACACTGTGGTCCTGGCACAGCAATGCCCAGGGCTTTTACTGCATGTGAACTTGCCATCAAAGCTTTTTCAAGGGTGAAGAAACCTTCTCTAGAAGCCCCCCGAGCTGATTCCTTCATGGCTCATTTACCAGAATGGAAATGCACACCCACCCCTAAACCAGTCCCTGGAGAGGGAGTGGGGTTAGTGCAGTCAACTACCACCTGCTCAGGATTCCTCTGAGCTGGGGAGTGGTCACCTTCCCTGAGTGGTGGTTACCTGGACAAAATCAGAGAGGGTACAGTTAGCAAGGAACCAGGAAATGGATAGGCAACCAGTAGTGGCTGCCTTGATATGTTTTTATTTAATCAATCAGTCAATCAATTAATTAATCTTATTTTTCCAAAGCATTATTGGGGTTACTGTTGGAGCAATCTGATGCAGTAATTTGAGGTTTTAGAGTTTGCTTTAAATGATTATCCCTAAGAAAGACAGTGCATATCTTAAATCTGATTCCACTTCTGGAACGGGCACTTTCAGAACTTTGTTGCTGTGAAAGCAAATGAGTGTCCAAGAGGTGGACTAGTTGGTGTCAAGAAAGAAAATTGGAGATTTATTAGTGGTGAAACAAGTTGTAAAGTTCCTTTATAGCCTCCTCACCCTCTCTTTGAATATTTAACACACAGCATCCAATTTTAGAATTTCATCTGTTTGAGTTTTCATCGGTCTAGTTTGGCAACAAAGCTGCTGCCTATTAACAAACATTTTAATGAATGAATGAATGAATGAATGATTATTATTTTTTTAGATTGGTTGAAAGGAATTTGGACATGGGAGTGGTGGCTAAATAGAGCTCAGATGATTCCTGATATTTCCTCTCCATTAAATGAAGCCACAGCTCTTGTTTCTTCAGGTGAAGATTTGTGGGATCCGCATGCTGGCCACAGAGAACAGTGATAATAATGATGACAACAACTTGGATTGGGCCGAAGGGGTGCTGTGTACACCCCTGAGGGCTGGCACTGTGGCCGGTGAAGCTTGCGATGTACAGAGTCCCATTGACAGAGATGAAATTGTATGAGTTCTGACTACAGCAGCTGCTGGGCTCTGAAGACCCTGGGAATCTAGTCAAGTCCCAGGTAGGATGTACTATTCAGAGCATGGCAAGAGTAACGGGAAGCACTGTGCATTGGATCAGGAAGCTCCCACAGAATGCCATAGGCTCCAGAGTACATGAATTATGCGATATGTAGCTCCAAGCTATTTCAGCTAACACTGACTTTCCAGGGTCTGGAACCCAGCCCAAAGTTCCTCATGCTGTTAGGCTATGGAAGGCAGGGAAGGGGAGAGAGGAGAAGGCTCGCCCCTTTCTGTGCTTTTTATATGCTTGCAATCATCAGAAGTGATTCTCCAAAGTAATTTTTCTTCTTGCATCCAAGCATTTGAACAGTGCAACAGAGTCAAGCCTTGTGGGGTAGTGTATGGGAATCTTGTGTTTAATGCGTGATTGGTCTGTAAACCCACAACCTCTCTAATGAAAAAAAAATACCATTCTCAGCCTTGGCAAATATTTTTTTCCACTAGTTTAGAGTGCCAAAGACCTGGTGATTGTGTGTGTGTGTGTGTATTAGAGAAAGAGAGAGAGATGAGAGAGAGAGAGAGAGAGAGAGAATTGCAAGTGTGTGCCTGTTTCCAAGAGAAGCCCTGGTAACAGGTTTCTGGGTAAATGAAAGTTGTATTGTCTTCCATCACAGACAACTTGAAAATAAAGTGCTTTAATGCTAATACTGCAGATGTCTGCAGGAAACTCAGCACCGCACTGAACACTGTAGTTAGATAGCTGTGCAAAAAAGTACATGAAGGAAAAGGCTAATGTGCAATACTTCTATTTAAGATAGAAGGAGGAAATAGAAATTGTGATAGCACGCTATTTCGAGTAATAATAGAAAGTACTTGATGTTTACATGGTGAATGGATCAATACTAATTCTGTAGTCAGGGCACATACAGTAGTTTGGATTATACAAGTGATAGATGCACTCAGTATAGCTGAAATTTCCACCCTGCAACATTTATTTCTTGCTGCGTGTTAGATGGAATTTTCCACCCAACTATCTGGAAGGATTTGCATAAGAATGGTGATAGAGCAGTATTCTTTAATGATGTGCTTTTCTTTGTTAAACTTCAAAAATGTCTATGGTGCATGATGAGGTTTGGGTGAATTGCCAAGCTAATGCTTTTATATTTTCTTTAAAGAGCTTATCTTCACTGTGTTGTGGGAGTTACTTTATATTGTGGTTATAAAGGCAGCCGCAAGAAAGCCGAATTTGTAGCAGCCCCCAATAAATGGCTCCTCTTTCTCCAGAGCTTGGTCCTGCTAAGAAGGGAATTGAGCAACAAGCTTGGCTGCCACTGGCTCGGCGGCAAGGAGCCGTTTTCTGCTCTTATACCTGGTCCTGCTCACAAAGAGAGGGCACCGTTCTCCGGCTCAAACAACGACCTGTCGCTAGTTTAAATAACCACCGTTCCTGTCAAACAGGCTCGAGACAAACCCAAAGCCTGGTGCTCTCATGGAGGTTGAGCTGAATTATTCAGATCAGAGCCTGGGAGCAAATGCTGTTTGGAAAGTGACCTTTTTGTCCTCTCCACAAGAACCTAATGTTTACAATGTGAGGAGGAAAAGGGGCTGGAATCTTGGGAATTCCAAGAATGCAGGCGCCAAGCAAAAGAAGCTTTCCTTCCTGGGTTGTGAGCTCCAAGACTTACTCTCCAGATTCTGCAACACCACGATGATTTGCAAGAACAAAAAGTGGAAAAACAAAACCCCAAAGCTGGAGCCCCCAAGGGTTATCTGATAGAGGACTTCGTATTAACTTCAGTTTCAATGACACAAAGAATCTCAAAACCCCAGTGGAAAGACATTTAGGGGTCACCTAATCCGACCCTCTGTGTGATGGGTGAATCTCTTTCCCAACACAGCTTCACAGTTCCCTGATCTTTAGTTGCTGCTTAAATACTTCAAAGAACAAAGAACTCACTCCCTCTCAACAGCACGGCCAGCAGGTGATATATGGAGGACTTACTATGTGCCAGGCAGCATGATAAGCCCTTGAGAGTCATTATCTTACTTAATCTGCATAACAGCCTGGTGAGGTAGGTGCTATTATTGTCATCCCATTTTACAGAGGAGGAAACCGAAGCTTTTTAGGTGGCAGAGACAGGATTTACACCCATGAGACTCCAGAGCTTGTGCTCTTAACCTCTGCGCTCTCCTGCCCAGCCTGTTCCCTCACTGTTACTCTTGGAGCAGGATTCCTCAAACAGGACTCTTGTTAGAGTACTCATGGTTACTGACTGCTACACTCCTGTCTCCTGGAGATCGATGGACACACCTTGTTTTTCACACGCTAGCTCCTCAAATATTTGTTCTTCCAGCCTCCCAGCTTTTCTTCTTCTCCCTCCCTTCCCAGGCAAAGCAGTCTTCTTTGTCTCCATTTGGTGAGTTCTTCTTGATCCATTCCCATCTACCAAAGCTCGTCTCAAAACACGTTCCATTTGTTTATTGACCATTTGAAAGAGAGCTTATAACTCTTGACTCCTTTTATTAGAAGACAGTGGGCTTCTTTGGTGGCATCTAACCATGTAGGCATCTATTCTGGGTGTAGAGAAAGGCTTTCCAAAGAGCACATGATGAACTTTTTCCACAGCCTCTTTCAGGGAGATGGCATTTAAAAAATCCAGAGCATTAAAATAAGCCAGGGTTGAGCTTCAATGTCATTGCTGGTGGGAAAGGCAATATCAGAATAAAGGACGGGAAGGTCCTTGTGCAGCATTAGCGGTGGTCCTGTGCGGCCCTGTGGGAGGCAGCTGCTCTTGGTTGCAAAGATGGCTCTAATTCAGTCTCTGACCTGGATTCTCAGAAGCTCACTGGCCTGTCACCGAGTCCCTCTGCATTAGCCTCTCGGCTTGTGAAAGGTGATCATGTTGTTGACACTCCAGCATTGAATTTCTCATGGAATGAGGTCTGACTCAGAGTCTGGAAAGCTGGGGCTTGCTCTGCGACCTTGGGCAAATCCTCTCGGGCTCCAGCATCCTCATCTGTAAAGTGCAGTGTCTTAGTTTTCCAGGGCTGCTGTAACAAATGCTGACTGGTTGGCTTATACAGTTGCAATTTATCACCTTGCAGCTTTGGAGGACAGAAGTCCAAAATCAAGGTGTTGGCGGGATCATTCTTTCTCTGGACTCCGTAGCATTCGAGGGGCGGCTTGCTGGCCACCCGCAACTCAGTCTCTAACACTGTCACATGACCACCGTCTCCTTCGTCTCCTTCTCTGCCCACTTTCCTCTGCTTATAAGGGCTCCAGACACATTGGGTGTAGGCCCACCCTGATTCCGTTTGGCCTCACCTAAACTAAGAACATCTTCAAAGGTCCTCCTTACAAATGGGTTCACAGCCACAGGACTGGGGGCGAGGACTTTGACAGGTGTCTGTGGCGGACACGATTCAATCCATCACTTAGAGATGAGTATGGAAAGAGTTAAATGAAGTGATGTTTGGGATAGTGCCCAGCGCCATAAAAGCTGGCTGAACTGGAATCTAGAAAGAACCTTGTGTAAGTCCCTCAGGGGTTGGGACCAAGGCTAACCACAAATTCCAGTCCTTCACGGAGAAATAGCTAACTTGTACTGAGCATGCCCTACCTGCTAGTTTCAGCACTATATTATCTTCTGTGTTTCTCAAACCAGTAGTAGGTAATATTTACAACTATTGTTACCCAATGAGGCCACTGAGGCACAGCAAAGTTAATTACCTTGCTCAAGTTGGCATAGCTAGTGAGTAATGGAGCTGAGATTTGAACCTGGGCTCTTGGCATGGCCTCTGTATTGCTGGTAAATGTATCCCTTTAATGAGTATCATTTTATTCTGAAGAATCTCTAGGTACTGACAAGTTGGTGCTAGATGGGGGGTGGGGGGTGGGAGGGGACGTTTCCCTTTGTAATCCCTGATGTCTGTGAGGGTTTGCATTTGAAGTATCTCCCCAGCTACGATGAGGGTCTTTCTGATGGTGAGGCTGCATAACTGCAGCTCAAATTTATTACTGTTGTGGTGCAACTCAACAGGAATCATTATCAGCACAAGGTGGTATGGCATGGAGAGAGCAAAACAAATTAACGATAGGGAGTGGATGTGGCTCAAGCGGTTGAAGTTCTGCCTCCCACACAGAAGGTCCTGGGTTCAGTTTCCGATGCCTTCTGCGAAAACGAAAACAAACAACAAGAAAAACAAATGAAAAACCAATTCAGAGAAGCCTGTGTAGCTCAGTGGTTGAGTGCTGGTTTCCCACATATGAGGTCCTGGTTTCATTCCCTGGCCCCCGGTACCTAAGGAAAAAAAAAAGGAAGAAATTAATGATAGACAACCATATTCAAATAATTGTAAGTTAAAGACACAGACATGCTAATGCAAGGTTGTTTTGAGTTAAAACTCACCTTTAGTGAGATATTGAAATGATTTTTTAAGGAACAATTTACATGGATAACAATTTTCTATAACCCTTGTGGTTTTATCCAAATACAAATCACTGAAGAAACAGTTTTGTTTCCTGACCGATCCATCTTTCTCCCTTTCTGATTCTGCAGCAAAGTTAGGACAGGGGTAGGAAATGTGATACCCCATTATTGGGCTTAAAATATTTATTAAGTATTTTTGTTATGTGGAGTATTTTAAGTTTGCCTTTAAAGAGGTGGAAAGAGCACTGGGCTGTGTTGGGGGAATCTAACTTCTAGTCCTGGTTCTCTGTGACATTAAGAAAATCACATTCCCTCTCTGTCTCCTGTGACTTCTCTGTTGGGGTTGCTGAAGTTGGTTTGTAAGGTTGTTCTCCAAGTCTGGATTCAATGAATCAAGTGGCTCAAGGCAAGGGCAGTCAAGTCAACTCCATTTCTTCAACACTACTGGAGTCCCCGTTAGACACCAGGCCCTGTTCTGTGTCATGGGGATGCAAATGGTCAGCAAAGACAGAGACATGGAGACCCCAGGCTAGCAGAGTCCTGAGTGCCAGGCTGCCTGGGATTCTGTCCCCATGCTGCCTCTGACCAGCTGGGAATCACAGCCCAGTTATTTTCCATCTATGCCTTATTTTCCTCCTGGGATTGTTGTGCTGGCAAAATAAATTACTACATGTTAAGGGATTACCATAGTGCCTGGCACAGAGTAAGCATTCAAAAAATGTTGACATAATATTATAACCATTATTGGTGGGGGAGGCAGACGTTAATCAAATAACTGCACAAAGAAATATAAGCTTTCAGCTGTGCAAAGTGCTCTGAGTGTGTCTCAGGGGGATTTCCCTGGCTTGGGAAGCAGTGGTTGAGAGGAAGACCTGAAGGGTAAGTAGGAGTTCCCTAGTTGAAGAGGGAGTGGGAGAACAGTCTGAGCAAAGTCTCTTTGGTGGAGAAGACATGGCTTCCTGGAACTTAGAGAAGGCCAGGGTGAAGGGAGAAGAACAAGAAAGCTGGAGGCGGTGGGCAGGGACCAGGCCACGCTGGGCTCTGTCTCTGAGACAGAGATGTGGAAAACTGGTTTTGCATGTGCCTCCCAGAGACCAGGGTCTCAGTTGCTCCCTGAAGTGATGTCTGGCAAAGGTTTGGCTTCCGCCAGGTTCTCTAGGACACTGGGAAAGTCATGGGATGAGCCATGGCTCAGAAGAGTAGATGTTGCCTGGGCCATCTAGCACTCGGTCCTGCTTTAGGGACCAAACTGTGGTCTGATCATTTCAGTGACCTCTTCAGGGTTTCCTATCACTGCTCTGTTTGCATAAGGTCGAAAGATCAGGCTGTTTCCCTCCCTGTCTATAGACAGACAAGGCTTAATGGGTCTTCAGCTTTTGGGATCACATTCAACATTTGAGAATCTGATGAAACCTGTGGATTTTCTATCTGGAGAGATGCATTTACACACTTACATTCAAATTTGAGTGCATTTCTCGGTTGGGTTCATGGATCCCCCTGAATTCCATCCAGCATCCAGGTCCAAAGTCCATCATTGAGGACTTTGGCTTTTCTTTCAGGATCTCCCCTCTCCCCCTTCTTTGCTTCTCAACTATTGATGCCTTAATTTTGGACTCTCATTACTTTTCCCCTGGACTATTTTAATTTCCTCTGAAATTTCCTTTAATCCCTCTGCCTTTAGATGTCTCCCCTTCCAATTAGTTCTCCATATACTCTACAGAAAGAAATTTTATTAGGGCACGTGAGTGAGAGAAAATGAGTAAAATTATAAATATTTATTTTCAGAATAAAGTAAATCAGGCTTATTATGGATAATTTTCAAATCTTAGTTCCAATTCCTAGATGCAACCAATGGTATATTTTTCTAATGTTTTTCCATTAAATTTTTTTTCATTTTTTTATTAGAGAAGTTGTAAGCTTATGAAATAATCCTGCATAATGTGTAGAATTCCCATAAATCACCCCTCTACCAAAACCTTATATTGTTGTGGAACGTTTTTCCATAAAAAATTTTTTTTTTAAAGATTTATTTTATCTGTTTTGTCACCCCCCACCCACCCCTCTTGGTTGTCTGCTCTTTGTGTCCATTTGCTGTGTGTTCTTCTGTTTCTGCTTGTCGTCTCTTTAGGCGGCACCAGGAACCAATCCTGGGACCTTCTGGAATGGGAGAGAGGTGCTCAATCTCTTGCACCACCTCAGCTCCTTGGTCTGTTGTGTCTCGTATTGTCTCTCCTCTGTGTCTCTTTTTGTTGCATCATCTTGCTGTGCCAGCTCTCTGTGCGGGCCAACACTCTGCGAGGGCCGGCACTCCTGTGTGGGCCAGCACGCCACGTGGGCCAGCACTCCACCAGCTCTCTGCTTGGGACAGCTTGCCATGCAGGCCAGCTTACCTTCACCAGGAGACCCCGGGAATTGAACCCTGGACCTCCTATATGGTAGGAGCCCAATTGCTTGAGCCACATCTGCTTCCCTTCATTAAAATTTTATATTATATAGCTGTGATCAAGCTGTATGCATGTATCTTTTTACATTCAAAAGTTTTGGTTAATATTATTTTTTCCTTCAGTCTAAATGCAGATATGCTGTTTTTAAAAATTATTATGGGAAGTATCAAACATACATAAGAGCAGAGATAATATTATAACGAACCTCCTTGTACCCAAAACCTAGCTTCAAAAATTATCAATGTTGTATCACTTAGCCTTTGTTATATAACAAAGCATCTCAAAGCTTAGTGGCTTTAAAAAAACAACAACCATTTATTTAATTCCTAATTCTATGGGGCAGTGATTTGGGCTGGGCTCAGTTGTGTGGTTTTTTTGCTCATTCATGCGTCTGTGTTGAGCTGCCACTAAGCTGGATGGTTCTGCTTCTGGGGTTGGCTGGTTGACATGTGGAGTGACAAGAGGGACTGGGCTGTGTGTCTCTCATCCTCCAGCAGGCTAACCCTGGGCTTCTTCATGTAAGGTAGAAGAGTTCCAAGCACAGCAAGAGGGCAAGTGCCAAAGCACGAGTGCTTATCAAGCCTCTCCTTACTCCTCAGTGACTAATATTTGAACTGGCCAAAGCATGTCACAGGGCCAACCCAGATTCAAGGGGTGGAGATATAGATTCTACCTCTTGGTAGGAGGACCTGCTACATCATGTTGCAAGAGCATGGATACAGGGAGGGGAAGAATTTGTGACTGTTTTGATAATCTACCATGAATGGTTTGCTAATCTTAACAATAGTAAATAATCATTTTTTATGCCATTGGTAACTTGTTATGAATATAATGTAGATGGTTCAGTGATACGTCATCAAGTGGATGTCTGGAGACGTTTGCTCAGTGAGGTCATTGCCCTTTTTCTGCCATTATGAATAATGCTACAATGGGTGCTTTGTGCATAAAGCTTTTCTGGTTTTAGGATTATTTCCTTAGAGCAGTCACAAAAGTGAAATTACTTTGTCAAACATTTTAGAGTTCTTAGTACACTCTGCCAAATTGCTTTCCAAAAGAATTGTATCAATTTACACTCCCACTAGCATGTGTGAGAGTACCCCACAGGGATCCTTCTAAAATGCAAATCTGATTATCTCATGCCCAGTTCAAAAGTGTTTTCTGTTGCCTTTAAAAAAATGACTAAACTATGTAAGACAAAGCTATGTCTGCCACATGACTTTTAAATGACTACAGTAATATTTTAGTTTGATATCTAAGGGTCATGGAATCTAATGAGGAGACAACACTCAGAACTGAGAGAAGTGAACCCATCACTCTAATGTTGTCCTTGAATGTAGGTATCATTGTTTTAAAGGAAGAAACTGAGGGTCAGAGAGTTCACTACTTAAAGAGGAAACCTTATATATAGCTTTCTACCTATGGCATCATCTAAGTTTTCTAGCATCACATAAGCTTTGCAAAGGAGTATGCACACACAAGTTTAGAAGTGTGTGTTTAATCCACATAAATAATTTATAACACATTTGTTTTATTGGTCAGAAATCTTTAGTTCCTGGAAACTAAAGACTGTGAGTTTTGGAGTGAGACAGATCTGGGTTTGAATTCATTCTGTCATTTACTAGAATTTGAGCAAGCCATAGCATCTCTAAGCCTCAATTTTGTTATCTGTAAGACAAGGATAATAATGTCTATGTGAGATTTAACATCAAATGTCAGCCAAAACCAATCAATGGTAACTATTATTATTATTGTTAGAAATGAATATGTGAGTAGAAGGGAAACATAAATGTAACCAAATGTCATGTGACTTTTAACATCCAAGTTCCCATGATTTGGGTCCTAGTTCAGTCTACTAGCATGAGTTCTTGCCTTTTTGGAGATTTCCCTTTCCTCAGTATTCTTGAGAAGCCTCAGGATTTACATCTGTCCATGAATCCTTGGTGCTACTTGATGCTTGCTTTCTATCTCCTGCCTGGAAAGGGAGAGCAGAGACCAGGACTCATTCCTTGAGGCTACGTTCCTCAACCACAGATCTCCAGGCAGCTCTGTCTGCTGCTCCAGATGCCTTCAGCACCACCAGGTTATGGGATGAAGCTCACACTGAATCTCGAGACTTCCAGGACTTGTGTGTTATTCTATTGGCGAATATATACCCACAGATTTGCTCAAGCTAGCCTAGTTTTCAAATGTCCTCTTTCTTAGGCAAGGATGCTCTAGAGCAGGGGTTCTTAACTAGGGGCCCGTGGAAAGATTTCAGGGGGGTCCGTGAGCTTGAATTGAAAATTCAAAAAAACATTATTCTTGTGGGGACATGTTAGTGTGGGTGTGTCATAAAGCTACCTGCCACTACATTCTGAGAAGGGGTCCATGGTTTTCACCTGACTGGCAAAGGGATCCATGGAACAAAAAGGTTAAGAATCCCTGTTATAGAAATAGAAATGTAGTGTGAGCCACATATGTAACTATAAGTTTTCTAATAGACACAGTAAAAAGAAATAGATGAAAATTAATTTCAATAATATGTTAACCCAATATATCTGAAATATTATTTCAACATGTATTAGTCAGCCAAAGGGGTGCTGATGCAAAGTACCAGAAATCTGTTGGCTTTTATAAAGGGTATTTATTTGGGGCAAAAGCTTACAGTTACAAGGCCCTAAAGAGTCCACCTCAAGGCTGCTTTCTCACCAAAGTCTGTTGCCACGTGTTGAAGCAAGATGGTGGGCGATCTCTGCAAGGGTTCAGCTTGCCTCTCTCTCACCTGCAAGCTGGCATAGGGCTTGTTTCTTTTTGGGCCTTCTCAGCTGCTCTGGTCTCTTAACAAGGTCAGCTGTAAACTCTCAGGTGAATGGCTCATCTCTTCCCAGCTTCAGCTGTTTGAGCCTTCTCCTTTCTGTCACATGGCATGACCGAAAGGACCAAGTTCTCTCCTCTTCCCTGTCTATGGAGCTCTCTCTCTTCCTGTGCCTTCTTTTGTGTGTCTTCTGTTTATATCAGTCCACCAAGGGGTTGGGGACTCAATCTGAGACATCCTCTTCTGACGTGGTCAAATGAAAGCTTGAATCTTGACAAGTAATTTAATCAAGACAGGTCAGCTGAATCTAATGCATTCAAAGGGTATCACGCCCAGAGGAACAGATAAGTTTACAAACATAGTCTCTCTTTTTGGGGATTTGTAAATAATCTCAAACTGCCACAGCCATGTAATCAATATAAAATTATTAATGAAGTTTTTCAAACCTGATGTATATTTTTACACTTACAGCACCTCTTAAGTTGGACTAGCCGCATTGTAAGTGTTCAGTAGCCACATGTGGCTGGTGGCTACTCACTGTGGGACTGCATAGTTCTGGAGCAAAGCTCACTGGGATCCAAGTGGCACAGCTCTCCAGGGGTATGGGTCTGGATACCCACATGCAGCTATTTTTCCTGAAAACCTACTCCTGCCTCCAGCTTGTCTGGATCTGTGAGGCTCTTGGTTTACTACATGCTATGCCTAGATTTAGTCCTTTTAACCTAGTTTTGAGTCTGGTTAACCAATCCAGTGAATTTCCTTTCAGAAGTTTTCCATGCTTTGGTTGAAGCCACTCTAATCCATCATAAAACATAATCTTTGAACATTAATATAGATGGGGAGGGGTAATTGTGAAATTGTGGATACCAACAGATGTGCGGGACTCTAACTTAAATGCACACAAATGTGATGGGGAATGGATGGCTCCTAACTCCATGGCCACCGATGCCTGAGCCTTAGGTCATGGTCCACATAAAATGTCTTGTTATGTCAATAATGTTAATGGGCTCATGGAAGTGATGTTAGATGGAGTACAAAGGAATGGTATGAGGGGAAGAGAGCAGTAGCTCTGTACTGGTTAGAGACCTCCTGGAGAAGGCATGCACTGGGAAGAATTCCCAATGATGACAAGAGGGTCACTGAGGGTCTACAGTGTGCAAGAGCTTCACAGGCGTTGTTTTCTAAGCTGGACATTATTACCCCTGTTTTAAAGCTGAAATAGTGAAACTCAGAGAGGTTATATAACTTAGCCAAGGCCATAGGAAAGAACTTGGGTCTGGTGGACTCCAAAGACCTTACCCTTTCCATTGCCTCACTGCTGCCCCTCAAATTGGCTAAGGATTGGTTGGCTAAGGATTGGCTCAAGGGACCAGATGGAATGTATGTAAAGGGCAAGCAGTCTTTGCAGAAAACACTTTGAATTCTTACAAAGGATTTGGTTATAATGCATGATTATTCTAGCTACTATGGCTGCATTTCAAATGGCTCCAAAATGACATAAAATAACCCCTTATTAAGCTCATGTATTCTGTGGGTCAGGAATCTGGACAGGGCACAGCAGAATTGGTTTATCAGCCTCATCTGCAAGGCTGGAAGGCTGGAGGGCTGGAACGATCCAAAGACTCACTCACCTCTCTGGGGGTTGATGTTGGCTATGTAGTAGGTGCTTCAGACCCTTTCATGTGACCTTTCCATGTTGTCACTCCATGTGGACTGGTTTTGGCTTTCTCATAGCGTGAGGACTGGGTTCTAAGGGCTAGAGCCAGACAGAAGTCATATCACACTTCATATTGCCCCATGCAATGTGAATCATGGACTACATACATTCCATTCAACAAGGCAGTCACAAAGGCATAACCAGTATCAAGGGGAGGTAAAATAGACTGTGCCTCTTAATGGGAAGCGACAAGGTTCCAGAAAGCAAGTAGGACCAGGAACATTACTGTGGCCATTTTTGGAAAATACAGTGTGCCGCAGTTGTGATCAGAGTTGTTGACCCACTGATGGATGACAAAGGAAACATGGATAGGTAACTGGGAATGAAATGTTTTATTTAAATGCCAGGGTCTCTAGTAAATGTCAAAATAGCGAAGGGGGATTAGAAAAATGATGGAAAAGCAAATTAGGCTACATGCAAATGAGGAATATTTGAAAAGACTTCTTCCGGCTGCAGATCCGTTAAAAAAATATAGTCTTGCTGTCCTTGGCTCAGGCCCCTGGACATACCCGCTTCCCTGCAACCTCAGACCCCTCCACTGGCCAGAGCTCTGTGTCTTGGAACCCTCAATAGCCAGGTCTCGGAATTGGCCGTGACAGCGTGCCTTCTGCCCGCCCTCCCATCTTCATGGCTTAACCCCAAGCCCCCTTTTACTAGACATTTGGAATTTCATTAAATCAGGGCTTGAACTGAGAAATAACGACTGTCTTTATATGCACTGGCTCTTTACGGGCAAGCTATTAGAGGAAAGATAAGGTTCTGTAGCACTGCAGGAATAAAGCCCAGAAAATTATGCGAAAAGCTCCACCATCCAGGATAAATGTTATAGGAGGCATTAACCTTCCATAAAAATCCCTTTGCTAGGCAGGAATTTAAATGACAGTCACTGTGAGAGGAGATATTTAGCCTTAGAAACACATTATTCTGCCACCTTCTCTTAGAACAGCAAGTTCTTTGGTTATCAGTGGCTGAGTATTGTTCCTCGTTTTCATAGGCATGCTCAGAAATATAGCAAAAATTAATATGCAGTTTTCTGGGTGTCGCTAATATTCTACTACATATTTCCCAAGAACTTGTCTATACATTCTCTGCCTTTATTTAGGGAAATCGAATAGGAAATTGATATCCAGGAAAAATGGAAGCAAACTGTTTTAGTTTCCTAGCTGCTAAAATGACAGGAAGTTATTGACTCACGGTCTCAGAGGCTTGCTTCTTCATGGGCTGATATCTGATGGTTGGCCGCAATCTTTGGGGGTCCTTGGCTTTTCCATCACCTGGCAATGCATATGGAGGCGTCTTTTCCTTTCTCTTCCAGTTTCCGTTGACTTCCGGTTTCTGGATGCTTCCTATGGGCTCTCTCTTTGTCTGACTTCCACTCTAATCATAAAGGACTCCAGTGATCCGGATTAAAGCCAACATGATTTAGTACAGCCACACAGTAGCTGAAGTATCATCTTGAAGAGATCCTATTTATAATGGGCCCACACCTACCAGACCAAGACCAAGACCAAGAACATGTTCAAACTGGGGTACACAATTCAATCCAAATTACAAATGCTTAGGATAACCTCCAAATTAATTGCTTTGAAGGAAAAAAATTTTTTTCTCCCTAAGATGTGTGATTCTGCAATGAGTGTATTCATCCAGAAACTACAATAATTGCCCTTTTTTTGATGTAAATTTAGCTCTTCTAGTAAGCAAGCAAATAAACTCCCAAGACAAAGACTTTAGAAGTTTGTACGTGTGCCACATATATGTTTATATGTGTTGGGGACAATCTTAGGTGAGATCACTTAAAATGATTATTCTGTTTTACATACTTAACCTTTCTGTCTCTACATTCAAAGGTATTTGTAACAGGTTGAGAAATAGAACTCTTCTGGATTGTCTTAAGAGTTCCAGCTGAAGCTACAGAGCTACTTCCTGCACTTCTAGAGTGTGATATGGAAAAGATGTCAGATTTCTCAGTGGGCAAGGTGGAGGTGCAGGAGGTAGCCAGACTAGAATCAGCCTGTAAGGGACCTGGATCAATGGGCTGCCTGCTAGGTGACAGGATACCTGTTATGTAAGACCTCTGCTGAGGCTGTAAGCTACAGTAGAGCAGGAAGCCTGTCCATGGCATTCTTTGCTGCTGCCTCAGTGTCTGACACATGGCAGGCACTCAATAAACATTTGATTAATGAGTTTGCCCATACTTTGGTGGTCCTTCTGCTCTTAAAACCTATCCCTATTCCAAATCAAAAAGTCTACTCAATAATTCAACATCCTTTTAATGGCATACTGGGCAAAAATACTGGAGTTACCTTTAAGAAGTCTGGTTTCTACTCCCATCTCAGCCATTACTTTGCTGTGTGACCTTAAGAAGTCATTATTCCTTTCTGGTCTTCAAATTCTCCTTCCGCCAAATGAGGGGTAGAGTCATTTCCTTGCTGCTGTCCCCCCAGGAGCAACCTTAATAGAAGTAGCTTGATTTTAACTAAGTCTTTATTTTGAAATGCAGCTGGTGATTTTATTTGGGTGGAACCAGTGTTTCTATCTGTTGAGAGATTCTCCACAGGGTGGGGTTAAAGTGGTGTAAGTTGGCTATGTTTGGATAGAAAGCTCTCCTCCAGACGGCACTGCACAGGAGAAACAGATGGGTTTTATTGCTGATAGTCACAGTGACAGTGGGGAGACACCTGTCTGCCTTTTGTGCAAACACTGAGGAGAGATGGATACTTAATAATGTATGGTGTCCTCAGCTTCTCATTCTTGTCACCTCAGGAGTGAGTGTTCCTCACCAAGAGTCCTGGAGGGCATTGGGTATATGGGAATCCCCTATATTCTCTATGTGACTTTTCTGTATCCTAAAGCTTCTTTGAAGTTAGAATGAAAAAAAAAAAAGGACACTGGGAGACTATATGGAAGAAAATGTCACTGTGTATATAAGACAACAGAGCTTACAGTGATGAAAGACACAATGTCTAAAAATTTTAAAAAAATTATTATTTCAAATAAAAAATTTTTTTGGTTACTTTAAAAATTACTATTTCATTTTCTTATTAATTTTATTTGGTTATTTCGTTAGCTTCATTTTTGGAGAGATTTTAGATCACAGAAGGGTCACAACAGTGGCAGGGGAGGGTCACTGGTGCAGGGTGTCAGTGATGTGAGGATGCATGAGAAGGGCTTCACCTGGGACATGCCTCTAAGGCACATGAATATGTTCAAGTGTTCATGGGGCATTGTCTCAGTGGGTGGAGATCCACACAATAACCAAAAGAATATTGAATTCCTGTCCTGGGGAGTTTTTACATTCTCTAATAAGACAGCAAGAACCCCCTGAGTGCAAGGGGAGTGCCTAGTGAAGGAAGACAGACCATTATGCCAGGCCCATGGTATTGATGATTGTTCTTATGACCCTTTTCTTGTGAAATTGAAACTTAGCCTAGTATTATATACTACCTAAGAGTTAACCTCCTGAAAGCCTCCTTGATGCTCAAATGTGGCCTCTCTTTAAGCCAAACTCAGCATATAAATTAACTACCCTCCCCCCACCCCTCAGTGGGGGACATGACTCCTGGGGATGAGCCTTCCTGGCACCTGGATTATTACCAAGTGCCAAGTAGCAATGCATCTGGAAAAAGACCTTGACCAAAAGGGGGAAATGGTAAATACAAATGAATTTTTATGGCTAAGATGTTTCAAAGTGAGTTGGGAGGTCATTCCAGAGGTTACGCTTATGCAAGTCTCAGCAGGATCTCATTGACTTCCACAGTAAACAGTGCCTCAAATAGCAGGGCTCCTGAGTGCTCTAGAGACACCCAGACACTATAAGCAGGGCAGACAGCTCAGGAATTCGGCATCCCATCAGTGGGCCTTACTTTGAAATTTATACTCCCCAGGGTAACAGAGTTAGACTCATTTATAGGTTCTCTACACATGGCTCTTCTGCCCCTTTTATTTGAGCCCATTATTAGCACAATACTTGATAAATATATGCCCCAGAAACTTAAATCTTTGATCTGTCCATGTGCCAGTTGAGCTCTGAATTTCAGCAGAGTTGCCACACCTACTCTCCAGTTCATTGTTAGTTCAGAACAACTAACAAGGGGATGATGATGGAATATGCCCATCCCAAGGAACAGAGAGTGTCTGCAACTGCAAGCAAGATAGTTCCATCCATCTGCCCCATGGGATCTAAGCTCCCTCTCAATTAGAAGCAGAGTGGGCATCACCATCCCCAAATCCTCAGGATTGGGGAGTGAACAATGGACTAAAGTAGACTTATTATTCTACTATAGACTTAATATTTTAACAGTAGAAGAACTCTTATCATTGATATAAAGGCAGTGGCCACCAGAGGTTATGAGGGATGGGAGAGGGAAGAATAGCTGTAATATGGGGACATTGTCAGGACATTGGAGTTGTCCTGCATGGCATTGCAGTGACAAATACAAGCCACTGTATATTTTGTCATAACCTACAAAATTGTGCAGCATAGAGTGTGAACTATAATGTAAACTATAGTCCATGGTTAGCAACAATGCTTCAATATGTGTTCCTCAACCTTAACAAATGTACCACACTAATGAGGGATGTTGTTAATGTGGGAAGGTGTGGGAGAGGGAGGGAGCAGGGCATATGGGAATCCCTTATATACTTTATGTAGCATTTATGTAATCTAAAGCTTCTTTAAAAAATAATAATTAAAATTCTGCCGTGTTCGCTTGGTGATATCTATTCTCTGATCTTATCCTTCAGTTTCTGGTGTCACAGGCACCCAGTCCCTGCAGAAGAAGTGATTTTCAGGGACTCTGGGAAAGTCAGTGTAGGGGTCCAGTGTGCTGGGATTAGATTGGCAATCAAATTCCTTGCTTCTGAGTTTTGTGACTAAAGAAATAAAAGAAGGAAAATTACATCAGATGTCAACATAGAGGCAAAGAAACGAGTGGAGAAGGATCCTCTGCTAAATAGGAAAAAACCAAACAAGAACAAACAAAAAAACTGCTGAAATGGTTTAGGTGAACTTTCAAAATATAAAAATATATTTTTTATATCCCTTTGGGCATCACGACTTTCAGTGTTTCGAGAAAGCTAATCTTAGGGGGACTTATTGCTTCTGGGTGCAGAGTTTCTGTCTCAGGCATTGAAAAAGTTTTGGTAAATGGATGTTGGTGACAGTAACACAATATTGTGAGTTTAATTAAAACCACTGACTTGCACACTTGAAAGTGATTAAAATGGGAAATTTTGAGTTGTAAAAAAAAGAAAGGTAATCTTTTCTCAAGCCAGCACATCAACCCCTAAAATGTACCTGGGGTCTAGGGAGAGGGAATATTCAGCATATGATGGAGTGCCATCTTTGGACCAAGCTTGCTGGCCACTGGAAATAAGGAGGTAAAGTAGATGCAGAACCTAGGCTCAAAGAGGGCATCTGAGGAAGACAAGCAATCGAACAATTTAAAACACTGTGGTTTGGGCTATTATGCTGCTGAGAACAGAGGCCTGTGAGAGCGAAGAGGGATGGCTCCCCAGGGGATGGAGCTTTCTCTTTTTGAGATGGGCTTGAAGGATGAGAAGCCAGACATGGGGACAGGGTAGAGGGACTTGTGTGGGCAAAGGTACAGAACCACAGGCCGTGTGGAGTGTTGGGCAGTAGGCGAGGATCTATTATAACTTGACTGTGAAGGGCCTCATATGTCAGATTGTGGAGTTTGGACCTTCTCGTGTAGTGACAGGATGACCTTGGAATATTTTAATTGAGTTATTGGCACAGTTTAAATTGTGTTTTAGAAAGATCCCTTTGCAGGGCTGTCTGGAGAATGCACTGGAGAGGGAGAGAGCAGATTAGGGTGGTATAGATGAGACTGAAACAGTCCTGAATGAGGGGGGTGGCAGTGAAGGAAAGAAGAGAAGTGGAGGGACCCCAATCATGTAAGGGATTCAATTTATAGAATTCTTATTTTAAGATTGTATAATGAAAGGACCTGGTACAAAGAAGATGCTTACTGTGTGAACAAAAGCTGAGTATTACAGATGGATTGTGTTGCACATATGGTTAGATATTTATAAATGGATACATGTACACATAGACCAGTTATATAATTTTTATGATAAATATATATTCCTGGATATTTTAAGTTAAAATATTTACTTTTATCACAGGAAACTGAATGTAAATTATGGCAATTTGGAAGTATCTACAATTTCACACATTAAGATGCCAGATTGTCCTCTTCAAATAATTTGTATTGAGTAACAATGTTTTCTGCTTGATTGCTTATTATTTTATTGTACTATTACAGATGTTGTATTTGATTTTAGAATGGAGTTTTCTGTCCCATGTCATTAAAGAAATTCTCAGGGATGTAACTGATTCCATCCCGTAGAGAATAGATGGAGTTTGGTAGCTTTGAAGCATGTACTTCCCTTCCAGGGAGTTACAAAAGCACAAAACGCTATGCTGCAATTTTTTTCCTGCTAATAAAGACAGGTTTCTTTTTCTGGGGAAGATGATGTTGAAGATGAAATGCGTTTGTGGTGTGATGAAGGTGGGCTGGGCTTTAAGTCTTATTTCTACTTATCCTTCAGGGCTGGAGAGAATCCTTGGCTGCCTGCCACCCACTCTAAATTAGATTCCCCCCTTAGTCCATCTTGTGGCACTCTGTTCCCATCCTTAGCACACTTGTGACATAATTTGTGGTAGATTAAATATGGTTGCAAAGTCTTTCTTACTCCTTTCATCAAGAATAGGTGAGGCCTGTGCATCTTCTCTTTGAATTTGGGCAGACTCCGTGATTGTGAGGCCAACAGAGTATGGCAAAAATTATGGAGAGCATCTGTGCTCAAGCCTTAATAAACTGGTAGCTTCTGCCTCCTGACTCTTGGAACACTCTCTTTGGGGAGCCTGGAGCTGCTAAGTAAGAAGTTTGATTACCTTGACCTTGACCTTGACATTGCCGTGCTGGTGAGGCCCCATGTAGACAGTCCGGTCAACTGTCCTAGCTGAGCCCAGTCTTCCAGTACCTCTGCAAAGACATCCGACATGTGCGTGAACTGCTTTGGACCCCCCAGACTGAACCATATCTGCTGGTCGAATGCTATAAAATGACTTCCATCAGTGCTGTGTGGAACAGCAGAACTCGGTAGCCGAACTATGGATTTCTGACCCACAAAACTTTGTGACATAATGATGTGATTGGTGCTTTAAGCCATTACATTTTGGAGTAGTTTATTATGCAGCAATAGATAACTGGAACAATATTCCTTTGTGTTTGTTTATTTATTAACATCTATTTTCTCCTCTGGTCTATAAGTACCAAGATGAGAGCAAGGACCATACCTGTTTTGCTCACTATGTGCGCTTAAACACTTAGCC
The DNA here is from genome assembly GCA_029593785.1 of Cabassous unicinctus. Classification (NCBI taxonomy): domain Eukaryota; kingdom Metazoa; phylum Chordata; class Mammalia; order Cingulata; family Chlamyphoridae; genus Cabassous; species Cabassous unicinctus. The sequence continues at coordinate 46,031 of JAQZBX010004032.1, forward strand.
CAGTCTTGGCATGCAGGAGTTGCTTAATAAGTATTTATTTAAAGAACAAATGGAAGTTCCATAACAAAAGTTGGGCAGAGCAGAGTTAGCCTAAAACATAGGTTTGGATCTTCTATTTAGACTCCTGAATTATTTATGGTAATACTTTCTTCATATATTGGTTTGCCTGTAGCCTGCATCTGTTCTGCCATTAAAACTCTTCTTTTTTGTTTGCATCAGATATATTCTGAGGCTAAGGATGCTATTTGTTGAATTCAGGTATATGTATTTTTTTCTGGAACATGTCACAAACCCATTTTTCTCAGAGAAGTAATGCAAAAGGGTGATAGCATCTTATAAGTTTGGAATTAAGAGGCAGAATCTATCTATCTATCTATCTATCTATCTATCTATCTATCTATCTATCTATCATCTATTATCTAGCTGTCATCATCATCCTCTCAGCTCTGACTTGAAACTTGAAAAATAATTCTTGGACTTATTGACAATTGACACCTCACTGTACACAGAGAAATAGGTATGCTTACACTGGGGAGAATGGCTTCCTTGTCTGATTTGTGTTAATCGCCAAGTTTCTGCTGTCTCAGTGTCCACAAATCATAAATATTAGTAGGGACTTCATTAAAATGTGGTGCGCTGGCATGGGTGCTTTGCCTTTTCAGTCCACAGTGCTGTATGTGTGCCAGCAATTCCGATCATGACGATGATGATTTGTTTGGTTGCAACTTCACCTTCTGCACCATCGTGTTAAGTGGATGAAGCATATTTGGTGACCTTCAAAGCATCTTTATTAATTTCTCTGAGAATATTGTCCATTCCCTGGAAGACAGGTCTTTTGGAAAAGGGCAAGCTGATGTGACTGCTGAGCTTGTTTGCCGATATCCATCTGGACGGTTTTTATAATAGTATTTCTTTTTCTTCAGAGAAGCTCTTTATAGTGAATTAAAAAATGCTGTAATGACTTTTTGCAGGCTCTGTTTTAGGTTGGTTGTCCTCTCTGAATGTTCATGGTTATCCTCCCCCTTGCCTGGGAGATGGGTGTGTACTAAGGCAGTTGGTTGATGGACTGGATGCTTATTTTCTCACAACTGGGCCATTTTATATTATGTAAACCAGAGTTTTAAAAGCTCTTTGGTTATAAGTATACATATGAATGTATGTTTTTTCCCTGATGGGGATTTTAAAGAATTTAATGGTAGTAGCATCAGAGGTAATGTAAAAAGTAGTGCCCAGTTATAATTTATTGATGTGATTAGTCCCATGGAAGATTCAGGGAGAAATCCCATTTAGGGGGTCCGCTGGGTATAGGTGTGTAATTTGGTTGAGGGGTGCTCATGCTCTCAGCGATCTTGTTAAAAGCTGTGCTGCGCCGAGGGAGTCTTAAAATTTCATTCAAAAGGGAGTTGAAAGTAGCAGAGAAAAGCTGGTGTTTCGGGACTCATTTGGTTATAAATGATAAGAACTCAACTCGAACTATCTGAAACAAAAGGAAATTTATTGATAGATACAATAAAAAGCGTTAGCTCTTCAGGCATGGTTGAATCCAGGTGAGCAAATGGTGTTGCACTGAGTTCAGTGTAAGGAAGACTTTGTAATGGTGGCAAAGACGACCTCCAGCAGCTCGAGGCTTGTGCACAGTGCTTCCGGCTTGCAACCCCAAAGGACGCAGAGCAGACTCCTCTCTAAAAGCACCATCCAAAACACTGTGGGTGATTCTCCTTTACCTTAGTTAGCGCATATGATTATCCCTGAACCAGTAACTGGATAGGAGGAGGGTGCGTTCTAATTATCCAGGTCTGGGCCATGTGCTTATCCTTGGAAATGGGAGGTATGGTTAACCCCAAGTGAGCCATAGTGATGAAAAAAAAACCCGTTTTTTTCTCATAGGAGACCCTCAAGATGTCTTTCCATCACAGTTGCTTATTTGTCTTCTGGGATCCTAGGAGCAGAGTGGGACGGTTCCTGAACTGAGAGTCAGGTGGGAGACCTGCGTCTAAAGCCAGCTCTGCCATTCAACCACGACATGACTGTAGGCCATCACTCCCTCCCCACCCCCAATGGGGTCTCATACTCCTCATTTGTAAGCTGAACAGTTTGGACCAGATGATTTTGATGATCCTATCTGGCTTGAAGATTCTAGTTTTCTTTATGTTAGCCGGAGGATTATTGTAAGCATCCAGGGGGATGGAGGAAGTGTGGTGATGGGTGAAGGCAAGGCTTTCTAACTCTGATGTGGATGGTGGTGGTGGTGACAGCAGTCCTGCTCTCTATTAGAAACAGCCCCAGCCTTTGCTGCTCTTGGAGACATGGCTTCAGAGCTCTATCCCTCACTCGCCGCAACTCAGCAGCGATGCTGGAAGAGACTCTGGCTGCTGTGAGGTCACTGGGATAAATGGGAAGGTTGGCTGACTGCCTGAAAATGAGTTTGACTTAAAAGTTCCTTGCCCAAGAAATGGAAAGAAAAAAAAAAACAAAAAAAAACTTGCGGGGATAGTCAAGGGGAAAGAGAAGAGTGAGTGACCTCTTTAGAGGGAACTGCAGCTCTGGAAATCTGACTAATGGTTGGAGAGGGTACGTGATGACAACTCACAGCGGCCACTTGGATTTAATTATAGCAACATTTGCAGACAATAAGTGGGTCTTGAGTGAAGCCGGCCCGATGATATGGCAGTGACAAAAGCGAATCTGGATTTCTGGCCAAAAGAATGGATGAGAAATGACTTGGGAGCATTTCCTCTAGGAGAATGTTTTGCTTTCACTACGGTAAAATATTTATTAAGGTTTTTGTGGTAAATATAACCCTGTTCTAAACTGTGGAAAGATAACTAGACTTGGAGTTAGGAAACCTGGATTTGCTTCTGGAGTTTCCACTTAATCACCAGGCCTCATTTTCATCATTTGCAAAAAGGGGAACTTTGCTGTTTATGGTCTTGAAAGTTAGTAATTGTGAGACTAGATTTGTTAAGGTACATTCTAGGTTTTTTATTTTCTTACATTCTATGCATTTTTTTCATATGTAGCTTATGTGTAATAAAAAAAGATTTCTGACATCTAGATACTTTCAATAAAAAGACTCATTACAGTAGTAGAAAATGTAAGAATTCTTTTTTTTAATATATATTTTTTAAAAGATACTTAGATTACATAAATGTTACACAAAAAATATAGGGATTCCCATATGCCCCACCTCCCACACCTCCCACACCCTCCCACATAAACATTCTTCCTGTCAGGAGGATTTTTGCAGAAAAATATGGTCTAAACAACAAAGTCAAACAGTTTTTCAACAAACTATGTTTACTGAGGGTCTAATATGTGTCAGCACTTTCCTAGGTACTTTACATACAGATTAATCTGTGGGGCAGGTTTTACTAAACCCATTTTAAAGAAGAGATCACTGAAGGTCAGTGTCTTAGTTTACCAGGCTGCTACGAAAAATACCACCCAATGGGTTGGCTTAAACAACGGGAATTAATATTGTCTCACAGTTTCAGCCGCTGGGAGGCTGCTTCCTCCCAGGGTGGGTAGCATCTTGGTGCTGGCTTGCCGCAATCCTTGGGGTTCTTTGTCTAGAATCCCTGTCTCATGTCACATGGAGATGTTCTCTCCTTCCTCTTCCGGGTTCCCTTGACTTCCAGCTTCCAGCTTCTCTGTAGCTTTTCTCCTGCAGTAATAAGATTAAGACCCATCCTGATTCAGCTGGCCATACCTTAACTAAAAATAACATTTCCCAAAGGTCCTATTTACAATGGGTTCACATCCACAGAAAAGGAATTACTATTAAGAACATGTTTGTTTTTCTGGGTTGCATAACTCAATCTGCCATAGTCAGAGAGGTGAAGTAACTTGCCCAAAGTTACCAATGAAGTGGGGATTCAGGTCTGATTCCAAGAGCTGTTCTCAGCCCTGTGCCATGCCTCTACTCTGATTCCTTCTCCTGCAGGTCCTTTCTGGATCTTGCCGAATGCAGGAAACCTGGAAGTTTCTGGTCCTAGGAAGTCATTCTCTAGGAGTAGGTTTCTGCCAGATAGCTGGGGTGTCTGAAAGCCAATATTTGTGTATTGTGAAGGCAGGGCTTGTCTGCAATAATGAGCAGTATTGAAGGGACTGGGAGTGGGGATCCTAGAGGATGCTGAAGATTGTGGTGAGCACCTTGCACTAACTAGTACTAGATAATTGTGCTTTACCTCCTTTGAGTCAACTAAATTTTCATGAAAATAAGTTGCTTTGATTTTCTTCTATGTGTGATGGAGTCATGGATTCCAAGATTATGGTTTGAAAAAGATTCCAATTATATCTCATATCTATGTAGTTTTCACAACTCTTATATGATTTTTTTCCTTTGGCTGAATCATTATTTTCCAGTCCTGTGAATGATCTCAACCACTATATCAGTAAACATTTGTCTCTTACAACCTTCCCTAAACAGTGACTTAAAATAACAAATACATATTTAGATTATTCTTTGGGTTAAAAGTTTGGGCTGGGCTCAGCTGGGTGGTTCTTCTGGTCTTGGCTTGCTGCAGTCTTGCAGCAGTTGCTAGTTAGCTAGGCGGCTCTGCTTCTGGGGGTTGGCTGACTGTTTTTGGGGAGATGGAGCAACTGGGCCATATGTTTTTCATCATGCAGCAGGATAACCTGGACTTGTTCACCTGATGGCTGGGCAGGTTTCTGAAAGAGAAGGGGGAACTGCTCAAGTTCTCTTGAGCCTCAGAACTGTCATAACATTACTTTTATTGCATTCTACTGGACACCCAAATCAGTCTATATTCAAGAGGTGGGGAAATAACTTCTACTTCCTGCTGGGAGGAGTTGCAAAGTCCCATGGCAAAGGAGCATCCATACATGGAAGGAAATCATTGTGTCAATTTTGAGAACAGTCTACACAGCCATTCCTATTGGTGTTGAACTGATGAATGACCACATGGGTTGTCACAGTTGCTATGGAATCATAACACTCTGGAATAAAAAATGGGGCATAGCCTTTGGTGAATATTGTACATTTATGTCCTTTTTAATTTCAGAAGGGGTCTTGTTTGGCTTGCACAGTTAAATATATCAGGACAAAGTGAAAAAGAAAGTGGGAGGCATAGGGAAAATCAAGATAGGAAAAAAATATGAAGCTTGGAGTATATTTAGTATAGGAATGCATGATCAGCAGCTCTGTGTAGTTGCTAGAGAAGGGTTACACAATTAGGTCTGGACTCGTAGTAGCCAAAGCACAGAAGGGAACATGATCAGTTGCATGAATTATGATGTCCATTAGAAAAAAGGAAGCTGATGTCTAATGTTGGGTGTCATAGGTCAGAGTTGGTCTGAATATAGTTCAGGGAGGGCACTTTTCTTTTTGCCTTATGGGAAAACTAGTGAGATAATTAAATTGAATTTGAAAAGGGTCTGTGTAAGGGTAATGGAAGTCAACACATATGTATTAAGTATATTTGATGATAACAAAATTGGGCAGTCATGCTGTTTTACAGATTATGAGGCACTTGCACATCATCAGTTGTTTGGTGTATGCAACAACTTTCAGATGTGAGTTATTTTAGCGTGATTAGACAGGGGTTAGTGTGAGTTAAGTAGACCAGATCTTGTGACTCCTGTTTTTCAGACAAGGAAATTCAGAAAGGTCAAGTGACTTGTTCAAGGTCATATGGTAATAAGGCATGTCTTCTGACTTCCACATCAGTGTCCTGTGCTGGAAGCATTGAGTGAGACACAGAGCAGTGTCATGGACTCAAGTAACTCTGGGCTGTTTGAGAGGGAAAAGCTTTAATTATGGTAACAATAATGATAAAGCTTATTTTTCTATCTTCTTTTATACATGTATTAGTCTCTTTGAGGTCAAAGTTATCCCCACTTTACGGATGGTAAACAGAGGCTCGAGAGCATATATAATGTGACTATGGTCTTCCTGTTGGTATTTGGCAAAGCTGGTTTGCAAAGGGCAAAAAAAGTAAGTCTGATTACATTGGACTTGATTCCTTGAAAAATTTATTTCAATGTACTTTTAATGAGGACTTAAAAAGTACAGAAGGTGAAAACAAAGATGAATTAGATGTGACCTGGCCCTCAAAAAACTCAGCAGACACACATATAAACAACCACTAATGAAAGTAGTGGAAACTGAAGTTGGGGAAGCACTGGTTGACCAAATCACAGGAAAGAGTGAATGTCAGGATGAGGATATTGGGCTTGATCCTATTGGGGATAAAAAACAATAAAAAAAGAAAAGACTAGTAAAGACTATGACAATATAAGGGTTTAGTGAGTCAGGTCAAGGGATGAGAGGAGGAAATGGTCCTAATGTTGACTATTGAATAGAAACTCTGGCAGCAGGACCCATGGCCCGGTGTGTGATGGAGAAGGTTTAAGACCAGATCCCTGGGGATGGCAGCAACTTTTATATCAGCACCATCACGAGCCCTGGCCTGCAGAGGGTAGTCAGAGATAAAAATGTTTACTTTTGTGACTTAAAAAAAAAAAATCTTATTGTTTTCTCTGATGATAAAAGTGATATGTGTTCATTGTAGGAAATTTTAAAAATATAAAAAAAGAACAAAGGAAAATTGAAAACCATCCATTAATACAAGGCCCAGAGATATATTGCGAGCCTTTTGAAGCACTTCCTCCAGACCAGCGGTTCTTAACCTTTTTTGTTTCACGGACCCCTTTGCCAGTCCGGTGAAAACCACGGACCCTTTCTCAGAATGTAGCAGCAGATAGTTTTATGACACTAAATACTGGCATGTCTTTAAATTAAATTTTAGGATTATTCAAAATTGCATTTTACAACTTTCCCATAATTTCAATACCTGATAACTTAACACGGTTCAACATTTGTTCAAACGGTCATTTTTGGCAAACATTTAGAAAATTGAGTTTTCCCACAGCGTCCTAAAACCATCTTTTCCATCTTTACCAACCTTTTTGCAGGCAGTTATCCACTGCACTGAGAACACACTACATCAACATAAAAACCATACTAAGTCCACACGATACTGTGTATTACTTACTAAATATATCACACCTGCACAAACACATCTCCACAAGAATAATGTTTTTTTGAATTTTCAATTCAAGCTCACAGACCCCCCTGAAATCTTTCCGCACTCCGTGGACCCCTGGTTAAGAACCCCTGCTCTAGACTTTTTTACCAGTCAGCGTCTTATATATAAAGTCGTATATGTGAACCAGAGAGTGATGGCTCAATCCTTGCCTTCAGCTCTCAAGATTTTTTAGGAGACTCTTAGAAATGGAATCACTTGGTTATATTAAGGCTCATTGAAGTATTAAAATTATTTCTAGGAAAGGTGTAGCGATATTCACTCTCACTGTATATGGGAATGCTGATCTTAATGCACCTTTGGCGATCTTGAGTGTTATCATTAGAAATAAATCTGTTCCTCCAAACCCCTAGCCCCTGTCAAATCATGAGAAGAACATCAGACAAATACCAATAGAGAGACATTTTACAAAACACCTGACTCCTCTGAAACATCTAAAACTGTCAAGGTCATCAGAAACAAGGAAAGTCTGAGAAACTGTTCCAGCCATGAGGATCCTAAAAAAACATGCTGACTAAATGTAATGTAGTATCCTGGATGGGATTCTGGAACAGAAAAAGGGCATTAGGTAAAAACTAAGGCAATCTGAATAAAGTATAGACTTCAGTTAATAATGTCTCAATATTGATTGATTCTAATAAATTTGCCATACTAATGGAGGGTAATAGTGTGGGGTGTTTGGGTATATGGGAATTCACTGTACCATCTTTCACATTCATATGTTTTTAATAAATGTAACTATTTTAATATTTAAAATTTATTGACAAATAAAAAAAACCACATACAAACACTAATGCAACAAGTAATTGATGTGAATGGATAACAATACACTCAAAATTTTGCTAGAATTCATATTCTGTACCTAATAACATGAGTCACTTATGGTCTGTAAGGTTTTCTTGAAATAACTAGAGACTATGGATAAAGTTGCTGAAAAGAATTATGTCTTAATGCATATATGTATAATGTTGGAATTTTAAAAATATTGAAAATATAGGGTTTAAGAACATGGGAACTGGAACCACAATGCCTCTGTTTTAATCCTGGTTCTATTATTTACAGTTGTGTGACCTTAAGTAAGTATTTCACCTCTCTGTGTCTTAGTTTTTTAGTTTATAAATGTGATAAAAACAGATTTCACTGGGTTTGTTCTGAGAATTAAATGAGTTGATATCTGTACAGCACTTAGAATTGTGACAGGCATTTAATGCTATAAAATATCTGTTAATAAATAAATATGGAAGAAAAGATAAATCCCTTCATTTATTTATTGAAGAAACATTTACTGTGCACCCCTGTGTGCCAGGCACTGTGTTAAGTGCTGAGGGCACAATGCCCCTGCCCGCAAGGAGTTTACTGTTTAGTGGGTAAGGACAGACAACCAAAAAGAAATCAATAAACAAGTAATTGTAGACTGCAACATATGCTAGGAAGGAAATAAATAAAGGCAAATTGATGGTGGTTTTAATTTTTTAGCTGCTAACATAAATACCATGCAATGGGTTGGCTGCACAACAGGAATTTATTGGCTCAGTTTCAGAGGCTAGAAGGCTTGCTTCTGGCCAGGGTCAGTATCTTCGTCTGGTGGGCAATCTTCAGAGATCCCTGGCTTTTCGATCACATGGAAATGCACGTGGAGGCATCTTTTCCTTTCTCTTCTGTGTTCTGTTGACTTTCAGGTTCTTGCTTCTCCTCTGACTTCTCTTCCATGCCCGATTTTCTTTGCTTATAAGTACTCCAGCCACATTGAATTGAGAAGGCCCATCCTCGTTGCGCCTGGGCACACCTTAACTAATCTCATCTTTAAGATCCTATCTACAAACGAGTTCACACCCACAGGACCAGGAGGGACTTGAATATGACTTTTCTGGGGCATATGATTCACTCCTCAACAACGGTGGGAAAAAAAGATGTTTCATTGTTTTTAATGCGTATTTATTTCTTTGATTCCTTTTGAGAGTGAATATGTTTTAATGTGTTTTGTTAAGGACTTGGTTTTCTTCTTTTGTTAATTGTGCACATCTTCATCTCTATTTCTTTTGGATGAGAGTCTTTTTATATTGGTTTGTAAGGGCTCTTAATTATTAAGCATATTAAATCTTTCCCTTAGTTTCATATTTGCATTTTAATTTTATTTCTGCTTTTAAGATTTTAATTACTATGTGAGCAATTTTATTCCTCTTCCTTTTGAGACTTCTTCCATTGTTTTTATGAGAAAAGCATAATTTTTTTCCTCCATTCCAAAAGCAAACATATATTCACATATGTTTTCTTCAAAAATTTTCTGAGTTCATTTTTTGTATTTAGCTCTTTTATCCATCTGAATGAATCTTATTTGTTTATAAGGCATGATATAAAGCTCTAACTTGATTATTATTATTTTTTGAATCAGATTGTGACATGCTTGTAGCTTTTCGTGGATCCCAGAAAGGATCATGTTCTTAAAGCTAATTCATCCCTGTGTGGGTGGGTCTTTGTCCTTTTGCTGGAGTCCTTTATAAATGGGAGAAACACGCAGAGACACATAGAAAAAAGTGACAAAAAACAGAGAAACCCAGAGAGGCTGAGAGAGTGAGATTCCGGAGGCCGGAGGCTGGAATCAGTGCAGCACAGAGGCATGGAAAGAGGCCTATGAGAGGCCTGGAGGAGAGGGGAGAGAAGAGCCACATGCCTGACCTCCCACAGCTGAGCTTGGGGAGAGCTTTGCTTGATGCCTTGAGCTGGGCAGAGCTGCCATTATGCCTTGCCATGTGCTTGATCGTCCACAGCCAAGCTTTGGTGAGACTGCATCTCTGATGAGGCCTTGCTTTGGACAGTTTCACAGCCTCACAACTGCAAGCTTTTAACCTAATAAATTCCCATTATAAAAGCCACCCATATCTGGTATATTGCTCCCAGCAGCTTTTAGCAAACAAAAACAGAGGTCCATTTCTTAAACAGTCCTTTATTTTCCTCTTTAGTTGTGATGCTATTATCATTCACTAAATTCTTTTGCACCCTAGAGTTTTGTTTCTGGGCTTTATATTTCTCTGATCCTTTTAACAATATACCATTTGATTATTGTAGCTCTATGGTATATTTTACTATTAGTATGGCAGGTATTACCTCATCATTTTTTTTTCTTTTTTCCAAATTTTAGATTATTTCTACCAGCTTTATCTCTCAGATGAACTTTGCAGTTATTCTGGAAAATTTCAATAATAGTCAAATTACTAGAATGGACTTACTGGTATTCTACTGTGGACTTATTGTGATTCCAGCAATGGAAGAAATTATATCATTGATGTGGAGACAGTGGCCACTGGAGGTGTTGAGGGCAGGGAGAGGGAAAAAAAGGCGTAATATGAGAGCTTGGAATTGTCCTGAGTGACATTGCAATGACAGATTCAGGCCATTATATATCCTGCCATAATCTACAGAATTGAGTGGGAGAGAGTGTAAACCACAATATAAACTATAATCCATCCTTGGTGGCAATGCTCCAAGATGTGTTCATCAATTGCAATGAATGTACCACACTAATGGGGGAAGTTATTGATTTGGGGAAAGGTGAGAGGTGTGGGGAGTGGGGCATGTGGGAATCCCTTATATATTTTTTGTGTAACATTTTGTGTAATCTAAGTATCTTTTAGAAAAAATAAAAAATAAATTAAAAAAATAATAGTCCAATTAAGCTTTTTACTGGGATTTTATTAACATCTCACATTATGTAGAATTGTCAGTCTGTATAATATTTAGGGTCCTACTTCAGAATACATTATATTCATTGATTTTCAAGATTTCTTTCTTGTTTCTAAGTAAAAGCATCACCAAACAAATTATTAAATTCTTAAATATATCTCCAGTGATTTGAATTGAAATTTTAGTCAAATATTTACTATTCAAGTGAATGTGGGCCTAGTATATCTACTTATTTCCATTTATTACTCTGTATATTCTAGGGCTAGCACATTCTGTTTTAATTATTATATCTTTGTAATACATCTTGACATCTGGTAGTGCATATTACCCTTTATTATAATTACTTTCAATATCTATATTTGTTTTCAGATCCATTAATTTTTGTCCTGTTCTTTGTTTCATTCTGCTATTCTTAGATTTGTTTTTGCTATTCTTCTAACTTATTATGGTAACTAATTAATTGTTTTATTTTCATTTCTTGTTTTTCTAAAAATTTTAAAGCTGTGAATTTGCCTCTGGTTATAGATTTGGCTGCATCACATAAATTTTGATACGTAATATGTACTTTGTCTTTATTTTTAAATTAGACTGTAATCTGTAATTATAATTTGAATTTTCCATCAATCATCATTTAAGATAGGACTTTATGATTTCAAAATGGTTTTCTTTATTTGTATAGAATTTTAAAATTAATATTAAATTTTAAAACCTTTGTGTTTCATTTGTTTCCTGCTGGAATACATAAATTCAATTGATTTTTATTTTTTTTCTCAATTTTTAAAATTTTAATTCAATTTTTTGAAGCTTTGCTAAAATTCACTCACTATTTCTCGTAGTTGTTTTGTAGATTCCTGAGGATTTTGTAAAGAAATAATCAAATAGAGTTAGTTTTATTTTTCCCTTCCTAATCTTTATGATTTTTTATTTTTCTTAATTTATTGCAATCGCTAGCACCATCAGTATTGAATAGAACTGGTGAGACTGGACAACCTTGCTTTGTTCCTGATCTTACAAACATTTCTTATTAGTAAGTATGACATTAACTGTAAAATTTTTTTAGATACCCTTTACCAGGTAGAGGAAGTTCACTTCTATTCATAATTTGCTATGAGTTTTTATTTTCAGTTGATTTCTAATTTTGTGAAATGTTTTTTATATATCTATTTAAGTGACTGCATAGCTTTTCCCTTTATTCTGTCAATATGAAGAATTACATTGATTTCTTTTTAAATGTTAAAACCACCCTTCCGTTACTGAGATAAACCTCTCTTGGTCATGATACATTCACTACTCCTTTGATACATTGCTGGATTTGATTTGCTATTAGTTTGTTAAAAGTTTTGCATCTATGTTCAGAAATATGATATGGATCTATAGTTTTCTTTTCTTATAATGTCTTACCATGGTTTTGGCATCAGGATATTACCCTTCTATCTTATTTTCTGGAACAGTTTGTGTAGAATTGGTATTATTTCTTTCTTATATGGTTGTTAGAATTCATCACATCTGGAATTTTTTTTTTTAAACAAGGAATCTCATTTTTTAATAGCTATCAGATTATCTAGTTCTCTTGATTGTGCTTTGCTAACTGTCAAGGAATATATTTATTTCATTTATGTTGTCAAATTTGTTGACATAAAGCTGTTTATAATTTTCTCTTATTATCTTTTTTAATGTCTGCAGGATCTGTAGTGATAATCCCTCTTTTATTCCTGACATCAGCCATTTGTGTCCCCTCCTCCATCCCACTCCCATCCTCAGCTCAGTCCAACTAGAGATCAAGGAAATATGTTGATTTTTTTCAAAGAACTAGATTTTGGCTTTATTAATTCAACTCACTGTTTGTTTTCTATTTCATTGTTTCTTGCTATTAATTTAGGCTCCTTCCTTCTACCTGGTTTGATTTTACTTTCCTTTTTTTTTCTGCTTTGTTTTTCTCTTGAGGTAGAACTTTTGGTCATTGATTGTAGATCTTTCCTTTTTTCTAATATAAGCACTTAAAACCATAAATTTCCTTCTATGAAGTGATTTAGATGCATTCCACTAAGATTTATATGTTGAATTTTCATTATAATCCAGTTACAAGTTTTTTTTAATTCTTTGATCCATTGATTATTTAGAAGTTTGTTGTCTAATTTCCAAACATTTGTGGTTATTGTAGGTATGTTATTGTTATTGACTTCTAATTTAATATTTTAGTGGTCCAAGAATATACTTTGTATGACTTCTGTGACAGTTTGAGATTATTTTTGTGAATTCCAAAAAGAGAAAGATTATGTTTGTAAACTAATCTATTCTTCTGGGTGTGATACCCTTTGATTATATTAGATTCAGTTGAGGGGAACTTGATTAATTTACCAGTTAAGATTAGGGCTTAGATTTAACCATGTCAGTAAGGTGTGACTCCAGTTGAGTCCCTGCCCCCTTGGCGGGCTGATATAAATGGGTACTCACTCAAGATATGCAGGAAGAGAGAGAGCACTGTCATGTTTGATCCTGGGGGCCCTGGGGAGAGATGAGCCATTTGCCTGATAGCTTACAACTGATCTTGGGAAGAGAGCTGAGACTGCGATAGAAAGCCTGGAAAGAAACCAGCCTTATGTCAGGAGAGAGAGGAAGCCCTAAGAGATAAGCCTTATGCCAGCCTGCAGCTGAGATAGAGGAAGCCCAAAGGAGAATGCTGAACCCTCACAGAGATCAACGACCATCTTGCTTCAACACGTGACAACTGACTTTGGTGAGAAAGCAACCTTGTGTTGAACTCTTAGGGCCTTGTAACTGTAAGCTTTTATCCCAAATAAATAATCCTTTATAAAAGCCAACAGATTTATGATACTTTGCATCAGCACCCCTTTGGCAGACTAATAACAACTTCAATCCTTTCAAATTTATTGAAACTTGCAATATGGCCTATCTAATGTTTTATCTTGGTGAATTTACCATGTGCACTTAAAAATGATGTAACAAATGTACCACTCAATAAAAGATGTTGTTAATTTGGGAAAGTGTGGGATGGGGAGGGGGTGGGGAATTTGGAAATCCCTTATATTTTTTTATGTAACATTTATGTAATCTAAAGCTTCTTTAAAAATAAAAAATTAATTAGAAAAATACTAAGTGCTGATAAAGATACAGACCAACAAAAGCTAGAAAATATTGCTGTGGGAAGGGAGAACTTATTGGCCCTAGTGAGGTGATATATCCTTCTCTAGGTCAATTGCATTCTATATCTTGTGTGGAGGATGCTGCATAGATAAAACAAATGGTTGTTTATTGAAGTTTTAGCATTAATCACTTTTATTACCATACCATTGTTCAAAAGATTTTGGTGCTTTTGAAAGAGAGGTTATTTTATATTTTAATCTACTTAATGCACTTTACTCTCATCATAAGTAAACAATATTTCAAATGCAATTTTGTTCACTAAGAATATAAATAAATTTTTATAAAGGCATTCCCCCCCCATGACGTACACTGTACAGTTGTTGGGTATAAAATTCTATAAAAGAAATATGAATTAGGTAAATGTGAGTGATAGTGTTGTCCAGTAATTCTATGTAATTACTGATTTTTTTGGCCTGGTTTTTCTATCATTTTTTGAAAGAGGGGTGTTAAATTCTCCCACTCTATTGTGACATCATCTATTTCTTTAATTCTGTCAATTTTTAATCCATATATTTTAAGGCTTTGTTACAAAGCACATACACATTTTTGACTTATTGTTATCCTGGTAAATTGGCCCTTTCATCATTATGAAATGTTGAAACGTTTCTCATTTTTTTTTGGTAATATTATTATTATTATTTTTTTTTTCCCTTTTAGGAGGTACTAAGGATTGAACACAGAACCAGGCACTCAACCATTGAGCTACATCCACTCCCCAATGAGAGGTATTTTTTGTTTGCTTGTTTGTTTGTTTTTAGGAGGTGTTGGGGATTGAAACTGGGACCTCATACATGGGAAGCAGTTGCTCAACCACCTGAGCTACATCTGCTCCCTGGTAATATTCTTGAGAACTGTTTTATCTGATATCAACACAGCCATTCTAGCCTTATTATATTTTTGCTTTACATGGCATGTCTTCTCTGACCATTTACTTTTTAACTAACTTCTTATTTATATTTAAAATTTACCTTTTGTAGATAGCATTTAGTTGGGTCTTTTTTTCTTTTTTCTTTTTCTTTAATCGATTATGATGATCTAGACCTTTTAATTGGAGTGTTAAGCCCATTAATATTTAATATAATTATAGTATGGTTGAATTTAGGTCTAACATTTTATTCTTAGTGCTTTTTTTTTTAACTTCTTTGATTTTTTGCACTATTCAATATTTTAAATTCCATTTTTGCTCAATTATTGGTTTTAAGTTATACTTAGCATTAATTTTTTTCAGGTAGGAGAGATATTCCATGATGTCTCTTGCCCTATTGAAGAGGCTGAAGGGTGAAAAACCTTTAAGGACCCCTGGGAGAGTAGAAAGGGAAAATTATGGAGAGAGGAGAACAGAAGGGGAGCTTGTTCCAATTAGCTTTAAGAGTCTTCTCTTAAAGAAGTAATTGCCCTACTCTTGCCATTGATTAACCCATAATTTGTCTACAACATTAATTTTTTAATGTTGCTCTGTATATACAACCTTAACTTTTTGCAGTCTTCATTAGTTTATATATAACAAAAGTAGATATATTGTAACATATAGGTCTATATATGCTCTATCCTACCATCCTTTGAGTTACAATTGTCATATATATTAATCTACATACATTAAATATTCAATAAGTCAAAGCTATACTTTTTTGCTGGGAACAGTCATATGTATTTTAAAGAAACCAAAATAAAAAGTCTTTCATATTTACCCAATTTATTTACCATTTATTTATGATACTCTTCATTCATTCCTGAAAAGTCAAGATTCTCCCTGGAATCATTTCCTTCATGAAGTACTTTCAGTACAGGTGTAGTAGTGGGGCAAATTCCCTGAATTTTTACTTTACCTAAAAATGTTTTTATTTCACTTTTATTCTTGAGACTAATTATCAGCATTTGACTATAATGTATCTAGGTATAGGTTTCTATAAATTTATCCTGTTTGAGATTTATAAAGCTTCATGAATCTATAAATTAATATCTTTAAAATTTTGGGGTGCTTTTTGCAAATTTTCCTTCAAAAAAACTCCCCACTCATTCCCTCTCTCAGTTAGCCATTTTGAAAATTTTTCACACGTCCCTGAGACTCTTTTCAATTTCTTTTCCCCCCAAATCTTGTATTCAAATGGAATGATTTCTACTGAGTTTTCTCCAATTTCCTGGTTTCTTTCATTTCTATTTTGCTAGTAGGCCCACCAACAGAAATTTTAATTTCAGGTGTTTTTTTTTCAGTTCTAAAATTTCCATTTGTTTCTTTTATATATATATATAAAAATATATAATATATATATAATATA
>JAQZBX010004033.1:0-15567 GCA_029593785.1 Cabassous unicinctus
AGCGAACCCGGGGCCTCTCATATGGTAGACGGGTGCGCTATCCATTGCGCCACAGCCGCTTCCTGCCGTGAGGTTGCTGCATCAGCCCACCGCACCGCTCAGGCCGGCGTGCCCTCACAAGGAGGCCTCGGGGCGCGAACCCGGGCCTCCCATATGGTAAACGGGGGCTCTATCCACTGAGCCACACCCGCTTCCCATAATAACTATTATGATGAGAAGAAATTGATGATTTCAGTTACTGAAATGTTTCGTTTAAGGACCATTAAGGATATTCAGGTAGAAATTTTCAGTAGGTGTTTAGGAATAAAGATAGTAGAAGGAAGGCAAAGCCTTAAAATTTATTTGGAGATATCCCAGAAGAGACAACATCTGAAGTGTGTTACTGCAATCCTTGAGAAATTTCTAATAAAGAATAAAGAAACCTGTTGACAGAACAAATGTGAAAATGGATATGTGATGAAAGAATGAAATAATACAAGGCAAGAGACAGATCTCTCTCCAGAGACAAAGTTGGTAATGATATACAGATATTTGAGTCCCATTTTTGCTTCACAATGGGAGATGTGCAATCCCTAGGGAAAAGTTAAAATTTGAGTGAATTATTGAGTCTCTAAGGACTAATGACAATTTGTAGTTCAGCTTGTAAATGCATAAGGTTCTGTTATTTCCCTACTACTCACAGAATCTGTTCCCCGGAGACGGAACAGAGTAAGTTTCTAACCTGTTTATAACAATGCCTTATATAATTTAATGAACAGTAAATCATCAGCATCTTTTCAAAGGAATGTTCAGGTTTTCTCTGCTGCTTGAGAGTGCTCAATGTGAAAATCAATTCCGAATGATTCCTAGGGCATATGGGAAATTAAATCTAGTCTGCATCCTCTTTGAATCAAAGAAACCAAAATCACTGAGTTCAAAATTGCCCTTCAAGGTACACAGGGGTAAATAACAGTGACCAGGAAGCTCGGAGGTGTTCTGTCTAAAGAGGGTGAGTTCCAGAATTTTGGTCATATTATATCCCCTATCTTGAGATGGAAACCAGAGATTAAGGCATGCTGCTTTTACCCCATTTTATGCAGACGTGACACACAAGTGAATCAGGAAGAAGAATCTGTTTGATGGGGCAGCAGAGAATGTTCAGAGACACAGGGCCCTCAAGGTTCCATATGTCAGTGTGTAAATTCCTTCTCCAGGGAGGCAATTCTCGCCACTTCTAGAATGGCTTTTAGTCTGTGACTTGGGGCAGCTTCTAGACTTCTAGACTCTGGTCCATTAGTTTTGAACTAGAAGCAATGCCCATGATTCTCACCCATACCAATATTTAAACTGCGTGAGAGACCACTCCAAGTTGTCGGTGATCTGCTTCCAGTTTTTCTCCTGAGGGGAGAGCTCAGGTGAATAAAGGGATGATGAAATGAGAGGGAAGAATTCTGTCCTGGTCCATCTTCCTTCTCTCATTTCCCTTGGTTTTTCCAGTAGTCATGTTTTTATATGGCAGCACTGGCCTTCACTCTGTGGGGTAAGTTGTAGGTGTTCTTTATTATATTTACATTTAAAGACTATACTACTGGGAAATTTGTGTCCCTTGGTATCAGGTGAAAAGTCAGATTCTATGAGTTCAAGTTGAACTAGTCCCAGACATTCCATTTGAAAGGCCCGCTATTGTGGGAGGAGATATTGTGGGTGGATCCGGGTTGACCTGTAATGTAAGCCTTTTCTCTTATACCCACAGAAGCAACAGAGCAGAATGGCTCCTGGAAATGGCTCTTTCGTGAGTGGATTCATTCTGGTGGGTTTAACAGTCCACCCAGGACTCCAAATCTTCCTTTTTCCCCTATTTCTTGCAATGTATATGTTCACCATGCTGGGAAATTTGGGCTTGATAACTTTAATTGGGCTGAATTCCCACCTTCACAACCCCATGTACTTTTTCCTCTTTAACTTGTCCTTCATAGATCTCTGTTATTCTTCTGTTTTTACACCTAAAATGTTGATCAGCTTTTTATCACAGAAAAATATTATTTCCTACCACGGGTGCATGGCACAGATCTACTTCTTCTGTTTTTTTGCCATCTCTGATTGCTATGTGCTGACATCAATGGCCTATGATCGCTATGTGGCCATCTGCAATCCACTCTTGTATAACATTGCCATGTCCCCTAAAGTGTGCTCCAACCTTATATTTGGTTCATACTTGATGGCATTTTCTGGTGCTATGGCCCACACTGGATGCATGCTGAGACTGACCTTCTGTGATGCCAACACCATCAACCATTATTTCTGTGACATCCTCCCTGTGCTCCAGCTCTCCTGCACGAGCACCTATGTCAATGAGCTAGTGGTGTTCATTGTGGGGAGCATCAATATCGTTGTGCCCAGTCTCACCATCTTTACCTCCTATGGTTTTGTTCTCTCCAGCATCCTCCACATGAATTCCACTGAGGGCAGGATCAAAGCCTTCCACACCTGCAGTTCCCACATAATAGCTGTTTCTCTATTCTTTGGATCCAGTGCCTTTGCATACTTCCAACCATCTTCTGCCAGGTCTATGAATGATGGAAAAATCTCTTCTGTCTTTTACACCAATGTGGTTCCCTTGATGAACCCCTTAGTCTACAGCTTGAGGAACAAAGATGTTAAACTTGCCCTGGGAAAAATCTTGAGCAGGAGAAAGTTTTAATTATAAATCGGATTTCCTATGCATGTAGCTTAGGACAAGGAGTTTCAGTGTGTTTATTTACAACATATTTGTTATCTACTTTGTTCTCCTGTTCTTATCATGCTGTAGGACATTTGAGCATTCTTTCAATAATTTATTTCCACTTTTGTTAGAGTTGGTATTCTTCCTTTCCTCACCATTTGTCCAACTTCTTTTCCCTCTCACTTTTTTCTTTGCTAAGAATACCTTAAGGAAGGAATTTATTATATCTGTTTCTGTTGTCAGTGTGAACTCTCTTGTTTTTTCTTCTGGAGAAAAATGAATGGTTCTGCAATGATTGGATAAAGAAACACTAGGGTGATACCCTCATGTGGCAGTTGGAATGTGCCATTGGAAGCATTTATCAAATGATATGTCACCACTTCCAGCTTTCCTCCCTCTACTAAGCTGGAGAATGTCTCCTTCAAATGCCAATGTTTACAGAGAATGAAGATCCCATAAGGATAATCAAGGATAACCACCGTTGCAGCTGTTATCATGATGCTTTAAGTTTCTTTTGAAAAGCGTTCTTATATTATTTTAAACCCCCCAAAACCCATAATAGTTGGTCAACATATGTTTGCTGCTGTTTATAAAAGTGAAATCCAGAGATATGATCAATTAATTTAAAGTTACCCAGCTTCTAAAGGAAATAACCTCCAGTAAACTTTAGGTCCTGATTTCAAATCTATTGTTCTTTGTGAGATGCATTGCTCCCATTTTATTTAATTATTTTTATTTCAGTAGATATGAAATATACTATATTTCCATTTTGAAAGTTGACTGTACTTTGTACTGGGAATATATATGAATTTTTCTCAGTGGTTTTGTTATTTTTTTTGTATGACAACAATTTGATATTTCCTTTTTTTTGGATAGTAAAGGTCTGTAGAGTTAATATAATTTAGAGATGATTGTCTCCAAAAGAAAACAACCTTTTTTGCATAATAAGAATAAAATAAATTTTTGAATGCTTGTTGGTGCTTGTATTTAAGTGAATATGTGGAAAGGAGATGCAGAAGTTTGAAGCTCGGTGGACCCCAGAAGATTGGGTCCTTAGAGGTAATCCATTCTGGTGCATATAAACCTATTGTAGATGGGACATTTTGATTAGATCACTTCAGTAGGGCATGACTCAGGGTGGGTCTTAATCCTTTTACTGGAGCCCTTTATAAACCAGAGAAATGTGCGGAGTCACACAGAAAGAAAGGCACACACAGAAAGAATATGTCATTAGGCCATTCTCCATGAGGGTTTAGAAACTGTATGTCACCCTGAATTTGTGTCAGGTATTGTAGTGTGCTGCCATTATCCTCCACTGTCCACAAAGCTGTGAGAAAACTTATAGTTCATGATGACTGTATGTTAGTAGCTCTTTGGGGAATGAAGGAGGAAGATCTCTGGTCACATTTTTGGGTAACCAGTTAGAAAAGGACAGAAATTTCGGGAGATAAAATAGTGAGCAGTAAACAAAACCAGAGTTATAATTTAGAGCATAAAATGATGGGAAAATGAAACCTCCTACCCACTCCTACCCTTTGCCTTTTTGGAGCCCCTAGAAATGTTATGGAGATTACAGGAGGTTGAAGGTTTTGGTTATTTGTTGTTAAATAATGATTATAGACATAGTGCTTGAGTACCCAAATGCAAGTTAATCTTGCTTCCTTTTGTTGGCTTCCATAAAATTCCCAATTGGAATTTAGGCTATAAAACCTCAAATGATCATGGGAAAGTAAATATAGTTTGAAAGAAACATTTTTGAATAAAATTGTAGCAAATCTATTCTAGAATAGGATGTTGGAATATTTTTCTTTTGAGAATACAGGCAATAGTTGACCACTGTAAAATTCCTTAATCTTGTCTGTTGGGGATTGAATCTTGTCCTCCTTAAAGATATATTCAAGTCTTAATCCATGTTCCTGTGGGTGTGACCCTATTTGCAAATAAGACCTTTGGAGATGTTGTTATTAGTTAAATAATGGACTTCTTTCTGAATAGGATCTTCAAAGTTACTATTTAGATGTGTTCAAATTGAATCAGAGTGGGCCCCAATCCACATGACTGGTGTCCTCAGAAGTAGAGGAAGTTGTATGCAGTTGGTAAAAGAGGCCAGAAGTCAGCATAAGAAAGAAAGCAAAAGAAGAAAGAAAATAAGGCTGATCTCCATGTGACAGAGGCAGATAAAGGTAAGGTAACCCCCAAATTGCCAGCTGATAAATGCAGAATGATACAGAGTACAGGAGAAGACATGGCCTGACAAGATTTTGACTTTGGACTTCTAGCATCCAAAATCATGAGATAATAAATTATTGTTGAATAAGCTAATTTATTGCATACTTTTTGGCATAGAGCCCTGGACAACCAACACATGGTCTAGAAATTGACAATTTAAATATTTTCTAAGATAACTTTAATAATTACTATTTTAGAAATTTTCTAATTTCTACCAAATATTTAGGCAAAGTCAATCTTATGCTTGCTGGTTTTCTTTTTGTTTTCTAGCTGTTTATCATTGCTAATTCCTACCCTTTAGGATTTCTTTCTTTCTTTTTTTTTTGTTTATTAAACAATTTTATTGAGATATAGTCTCATATCATATGATCTATCCAAAGTGTATCATCAATGGCATTTAGTATAATCACAATGTTGTATATTCATCTTCTCAAAAACTTCAGAACAATTTCATTACTCCAAAATGAAAGACTCCACACCCTTACCATTCCTTCTCTAGCCTTACATAACCACTAATGTAATTTCATCTTTATAAATTGATTTATATTTACATTTTATATAAATGGAATAATACAATCTGTCATACTCTATCTGGTCTCCTTCACTTAGTATATGTGT
This sequence comes from Cabassous unicinctus, assembly GCA_029593785.1. Classification (NCBI taxonomy): domain Eukaryota; kingdom Metazoa; phylum Chordata; class Mammalia; order Cingulata; family Chlamyphoridae; genus Cabassous; species Cabassous unicinctus. The sequence continues at coordinate 5,549 of JAQZBX010004033.1, forward strand.
TTTTTTGGTCTGATATTAACATTTTGTAGTATTAACCTACATTTGTTCAGCTTCAAAGAAAAACGGTCTTATATATGTAATTTTCCCCATATTCATCTTTCATGTAATATATTTATATTTCACATCATTTATTTATTTCATTATAGGGCAATCATACAGTATTTGGCCTTTTATGCCTGGCTTGCTTCACTCAACATAACGTCCTCCAGGTTCATCCATGTTGTCATATGCTTCATAACTTCACTTCTTCTTAACACTGCATAATATTTCATTGTATGTATACAGCACAATTTGTTTATCCATTCATCAGTTGATGGACACCTGAGTTGTTTCCAACATTTGGCTACCATGACTAACGCTGCTATGAATATCGGTGTGCAGATGTCTAATCGTTTCACTGCTCTCAATTCTTCTGGGTATATACCTAGCAATGGTATTGCCAGGTCCTATGGCAAGTCTATATTCAACTTCTTTAGTAACTGCCAAACAGTTCTCCAAAATGGCTGTACCACTCTACATTCCCACCAACAGTGAATAAGCTTTCCTATCTCTCCACATCCTCTCCAACATTTGCCATTTTCTGAATTTTTAAGAGTGGTCAGTCTAATAGGCGTGAAATGATATCTCATTGTAGTTTTGATTTGCACTTCCGTAATTGTTAGTGATGTTGCATATTTTTTCATGTGTTCCTTTGTCATTTGTATTTTTTCTTCAGTTTCTTTTAGCAATGTTTTTCTATTTTCTGAATACAGGTAATTTATTTCCTTGGTTAAGTTTATTCCTAAATATTTAATTGATTTGGTCACTAGTATAAGTGGAATTTTTTTTCTGATTTCCTCCTCACATTGCACATCAGTAGTGTATAGAAACACTATTGAATTTACATATTTATCTTGCATCCTGCCACTTGGCTGAACTTGTCTGTTAATTCTAGTAGCTTTGTTGTGAATTTTTTAGGATTTTCTAGATATAGAATCATGTCATCAGTGAATAGTCAAAGCTTTACTTTTTTCTTTCCTATTTGGGTGCCTTTTATTTCTTTATCTAGCCTAATTGCTCTAGCTAGAACTCCTAGCACAATATTGAATAATAATGGTGACAGTGGGCATCCTTGTCTTCTTCTTGAACTCAGTGGGAAAGTTTTCAGTCTTTCACCATTGAGTGCAATGCTAGCTGTAGGTTTTTCATATATGCACTTTACCATATTGAGAAAGCTTCCTTCTATTCCTATCTTTTTGGAGTGTTTTTCTCAAGAAAGGGTGCTGGATTTTGTCAAATGCCTTTTCTGCATCAATAGAGAGGATCATACCATTTTTCTTCTTCAATTTATCAATGTGGTTTATTATACTAATTGACTTTTTTTGTGTTGAATCACTCTTGCATACCTGGGATAAAACCCACTTGATCATAGTGTATAATTATTTTAATGTGCTTTTGAATTCTGTTTGCAAGTATTTTGTTGAGGATTTTTGCATCTATATTCATTAGAGATATAGGTCTGTCATTTTCTTTTTTCATAGTATCTTTATCTGGTTTTGTTATTTATTTGGTGTTGGCTTCATAGAATGAATTGGGTAGCATTCTTGCCCGTTCAATTTTTTGTAATAGCTTGAGCAAAATTGGTATTAGGTCATTCTTGAATAACTGGTAGAATTCACCCGTGAAGACTTCAGGTCCTGGTCTTTTCATCTTTGGGAGGTTTTTGATGACTGTTTCAATTTCTTGACTTGGCATTGGTTTGTTGAGGTCTTCTATTTCTTCTAGGGTCAGTGTAGGTGGTTTATTTGTTTATAGGAATTTGTCCATCTCTTCTACATTGTCTAGTTTGGCATACAGTTGTTCATAGTATCCTCTTATGATCTCTCTTATTTCTGCAGGGTCAGTGGTAATGTCCCCCCCTCTCATTTCTGATTTTATGTATTTGTGTCTTCTTTTTTTTTTCTTTGTCAATCTAGCTAAGGTTTTGTTGATTTTGTTGATCTTCTCAAGGAAACAGCTTTTGGTTTTGTTGATTCTATTTTTTTGTTGTTGTTGTTCTCAATTTCATTTATTATTGCTCTGATCTTTACCATTTCTTTCTTTGGCTTGGTTTGGGATAAGTTTGCTCTTCTTTTTCTAGTTTCTCCAGGTGTGCAGTTAGGTCCTCAATTTTAGCTCTTTCTTCTTTTTTAATGTAAGCATTGAGGGCTATAAATTTCCCTCAGTCCTGCCTTTTCGGTGTCCCATGGGTTTGATATGTTGTGTTCTCATTTTCATTTATCTCAAAATATTTGCTGACTTATCTTGCATTTTCTTCTTTGACCCACTGATTATTTAAGTGTATGTTGTTTTGTCTCCATATATTTATGAATCTTACCTTTTTCCCATCCATTATTGATTTTTAGCTACATATGATTATGATCAGAGAAAGTGTTTTGTATAATTTCAATCTTTTAAATATATTCAGACTTATCTTGTGACCCAACATATGGCCTATCTTGGAGAAGGATCCGGGAGCACCTGAAAAGAATGTATATACTGTTGTTTTAGGATGCAATGCTCTAGAGATGTCCATCAGGTTGTTCATTTATCAGCTCTCTGTTTCTCTATCTTCTGTCCTGATGTTCTATCCTATACTGAGAGTGGTGAATAGAAGACTCCAACTATTATTGCAGATGCATCTATTTCTCCCTTCAGCTTTGGCAGTGTATGCCTCGTGTATCTTTGTTAGGTGCATAAATATTAGTATAGTTTCTTTCTTCTTGGTGAGCCACCACTTTTATTAATATATAATGACCTTCTTCATCCCTTATACCATTTGAAATCTATTTTGACCGATATTAGCATCACTACTCCGGCTCTTTTTCGGTTACTATCTGCGTGAAATATCTTTTTCTAATCTTTCACTTTTAAACTGGTTGTGTCCTTATGTCTAAGCTGTGTCTCTTGTAGACATCATATAGATGGCTCATATTTTTTTATCCATTCTATCTGTCTATGTCTTTTGATTGGGGAGTTCAAGCCATTAACATTCAATATTATTACTGTAAAGGCATTACTTACTTCATTCATTTTTTCCTTTGTCTTTCTATTATATCATACTATTGTCTTTTTACCCTTTAATTTACCCTTTCTAATAATCTTTGTTTCTACACTCTTCTCTGAGTCTCTCGACCTTTTTTTTTTTTTCATTTTAGACTGCAGCACTCCCTTTAGTATCTCTTGTAATTCTGGTCTTTTCGGTAACATATTCTATCAGTTTTGTTTGTCTGTGAAGACACTGAACTCCCCTTCATTTTTGAAGGACAGCTTTGCCAGATACAGAATTCTTGGCCGGCATTTTCCTCTTTTAGTACCTTTAATACCACTTTCTTCTCTCCCATGGTTTCTGATGAGAGGTCAACACTTAATCTTATCGAGTTTCCTTTGTATGTGATGCTCTTCTTTTGCTGCTTTCAGAATCTTCTCTTTATCTCTGATATTTGTCATTCTGAATAGTAGGTATCTCACGATAGGTCTATTCAGATTTATTCTTTTTGGAGTGTGTTGTCCTTGGATATTGATATTTATGTTTTTCATAAGGGTAATGAAGTTTTCATTCATTATTTACTCAAATATTCTTTCTGCCCCTTTTCCATTCTCTTCTCTTTCCGGGACACCAATAGTGCGTATGTTTTTGTGTTTTGCATTGCCATTCAATTCCCTGAGACCCTGTTTGATTTTTTCCATTCTCTTTTATCTCTGTTCTACTGTATTTCCAGTTACGATGTTCTGTCTTTGAAATCCCTAATTTTGTCTTTGAGTAATTCAAATCTGTTCTTATGTGCCTCTAATGTATTTTTAATCTCATTCATCATGCCTCTCATTCCCATAAGGTTTGTTACTTTTCTTTGTAGACTTTCAAATTGTTCTTTATGCTCAGCCAGTGTCTTCTTAATATCCTTTATCTCTTTAGTCATATTTTCTTTAAGTTCTTTAAATTGATTAGGAAATTTGTGTGATTATCATTGATTGTCTTAAATTCTGTATCTCTTCAGGATATTTGTTTTGTTCCCTTGGCTGGGTCATCTCTTCCTGTTTCCTTGTATGGCTTGTAATTTTTCCTGATGTCTAGGTATCTGAATATGTTGATGAATTTACTCTAATGACTAATTTCTCTCTCTTGCCTATTGTTACTATTTTTTCACAGCTCTTCTTTGATATTTGGTCAACTTCTACTAATTCTTTAAAATTGCCCAGCTTAAGTTATCAAAATCATGCCAAGGACTCACCAATGGAACACAGATTTTCTACCAGAAGTTAGAGAACAGTGAGACCCAAGAGCAATTTTGTCCATGCAAATTATATACCGGCCAGCAGATGGCGCTTGTTGGTGCACCTTTCCAAGAATATGCATCTCTCTTGGTTTTCCTTTATTTTGGTCTGGTCAGTGCCAAGATTCAAATCCGGCTCCACTGGACTAATTCACAGAAGAAAAGCCCCCAACTCTGCTTCCCTTTTCCCTTGTATCAGCTGACAGGGAGGAAGATGTCTGCTACCCTCTCAGTCAGCAGCAATGAGTTAGGTATTTTACCCTATCTTAATATCTTTTGGTGGGAGAGGGGAGCCCTTCCTGGCATCAGGGAGGTTTAGTTACTTATAGTTTGTTGTTTCAGGTTCTCTGTCTCTCTGTCCCTCACCCTTCTGGGAGTTGTGAAGCACTGTCCTGGTCTGCTGATGGTTAAAGCCAGGTCCCTTGGGCAGCTTTTGGCTCTTTCTCCATTGTTTTTCTGAGAGAGCTGAGCCTTGTCTGCATAATCCTATACCATCTTCCCACAGTCGCCTATTTTGTTTTTAAATGACCACTCTTGCCCTATTCCATGATCCCAACTCAACTTGCTTGATTTTCATTTAGGTACTAGTTATAGAAAATAGTTCATCTAGACTGGGGTTTTCTTTTTGTTTCGTTTTCTTTTTCTTGTTTTTGATGTCCTTTATGAAAACAAAATGTTTATGTACTGAAAAGAAAGTGTCTCTAAATAAGTAAATAAGTACCTGTGCTATTTAGGGTCCTCTGTACATACTCCAGAAACCCAGTGTTCTGTTCGTAATCTGGACAAAAATATCAAGTTCTGTATCACCTGGGCTAGAGGTAACACTACAGCCCATTCTCCTCAACTCATGGGTACTGAATAGTATAGGAATGTTTTGCTTATCAATATCATTACTGGTATCGACAACAGGACTGAAGGAATGCTTTCATTACAAACTGTGCATGCAGCTTGATGTACACTCAAATCCCTGGATCTTGTCATTTTTTTCTATTTTTGTTACTATCCCTCCTTTTGTTATTGTTACTTTCGTGTTCCCCCTTGAGAATGTCCAAACTGTACCACATGCCTCCTGTTGCTGCAAGCCTCTGACTTATGAGTGCATTCAAAATTAAAGAGTTTACTTGTTACTCAATCTTTTATTGACAAAATAGCTGTAACAGAGGATGATTAGAAGAATAATAACATGTGTCTCAGGAGAAATACATGTATCTCAGGTAATAATGAGGTCAGGGTATGGTTGACATTATAAAAATTGCATTCTTTACTACCTACAGTTATATCAGATATTTTGCAAAAGGGCACATTATTCTTATGGTGAATTTTGTTATTTGACTCATAAAAATAAATACTCCATATTTTTAGATGAAACTTTTTAGCCATTGGTTTACTTATCAGTAAGGTTTATTATGAAAAAAAATATAGGTGTATATTATTGATTATAAAATGTGTTCCTAGAAACATTTGTGAGCTTACTTAAGTTTGTCTATATATGATAATAAACATCTTCAGGATACAGGCCATAATTCCTTTATTTCTGTAGTGCTTCTGCTTTATATATTTAGAATTTTAGAATTTCTGGGTGGACAAGAAATAGTTATTGAATTGGAATGCATTCATTCAAAAGCAATAATAAAATGTTTATTATAAATATTACTTAAAATATAATAATAAAAATAAGTACAGTGATAATAAATAAGACAGACATAATTTTGGAGTTTAACTTTTTTGCTGTCACTTTCATCAATATAATACTATGTAGGACTTTTATTTTAAATTTATATGTATCTTTAACTTTTTATTACAAAAATTTTGCCCAACTTATGTACAGAATTCCTCTGTGCTCCTTTTCCAGTTTCCTTCTGTAATTATAGTACCAGAAAATTGATGTTGCTTAATACTCATGCCATATTCAAATGTCCCCAATTGTTCCAATTATGTTCACCCCTCCCCTTTTTTTTCATCCCCGAGACCATCCAGGATCTCACATGGCATTCGGTTGTTTTGTTCTTTTAGTTTTCTCTAATCTGGGAGAGTTTAGCAGTTTTCTCTGTCTTGCATGACATTCACTCTTTTGAGGATACTAACCAATTATTTTACAGAATGTCCCTCAGTTTGGATTTGTCTTAATTATATTAATAATTTCAGTTTGTGTGTTATTGCAAGAATATCAAAGAAGTGATATTGTGCCCAGCTTATTGCCTATCATGTGTCATCACTGATGATGTTAACTTGTTTAAGGGGGATTCGGATTCTCCACTGTGAAGTTTTTACTTTTACTTTTGTAATTGAAATTATTTTGGTGGATATATATTTAGACTAGACATATATCCTGTTTCTCATTTCTTTTGCTCACAAATTTTAGCATCCACTGATAATTAATTCTAACCTGAAACATTTATTACTGAGGTATTTGTCAAATGATGAGTTTTTTTGCTAACTTCTTCTACATATATTAATTGGAATTATAGTTAAGGAACACTTGCCCTTTTCTCTTGTTTATCATCTAAGCAACTGTCACTCCATCTACCTATTAATCATCTATCATCTATGTACCTCTCCATATATTTTCTTACCCATCTATCCATCCATATCTATTATCTATCTGTCTATACATCTATTCAGTCATTTAAAAAATATGGGTATGGGCTCATAGATAATTATTTTATATTATTAGTTATAATGCATTACCATCACTATTTCTTTTAGAGCTCATAATTTCACCCTTCGCCACTGAGACCCTTTTAGTACGGCACAAGTCCTTTCAGCATGTCTTCTAATTTCTTGAATACTTCTTTACTTTCTGGCAATCGGACCTATTCCAGTAACATCCTAGTCCTGAATCCAGCCATTTTTTCTTCAAGCTCCCCTGGTCATTTTAACAGGAAAATGGAATTTGGAAACCATCCAATAACTTATTGCTATTGAAATGTTTTTGTTTCTAGGATAGCTGCATCAGAGCTAGGAAATACATGTATTTATATATGGATATATCCTCTATCAATTTCTATATGTATTCATGTGTATATATATTAGAACTTACGAGTGAAGGATGATACCTTGATTCCAAGCCCAAACTACCATGTGTACTCTAGCCCCCTTCCTTTCCCTATTTGTAAGAACCCTGGCTTTTTATTATCAAGAAACGGTTTATAATTTATCTACTTACCTGTTCAATATATTAGCAATATTAAACTAATTTGTTCAATTCTAAAAAAGTAGTGTCAAAATTGCTAACTCATAACTCTGTTAAAAACAAATTTAATAACTTGAGTACAATATTTGTATATGCTTCTATTTTTCTTCTTGTCAGTAGCCTAAGAATATGTGTTAATATAATGCTTTCCCTGGTTATTTTCTTATTTATTTCTCCCTGTTTCCTTCAGTGTGGTTATAGATTTGTAATATTGTTAAGTTTATTGATACTGTTAGTATTTACTTTTGTGTTTTCCAACATCATGATTGATTTTGTAATTATTCATATTTTTGAATATATAAAACTTTAAAATGGTTTTGAATTTCAGAACTAGGCAGAGAGGAATATTCAGACATATAACTAGCTTCAATTCCAATTTTTTTCTCCACATTTTCACCCACTCTCCGTACTAAACATCTTCATTAGCTTTTAGTGTGTCTTTTCTGTGACGCTTTGGCAAAACTTTAAAAAAAAATCTCTCTATATAAATAGATATTTAATTTCATTTTTTTCATTCATGAATTGTAGCATACTATAGATAGCATTTTTATTGACATATACGTAACATACCATAAAAATCACACTTTCAAAGTGTACAAATAAGTGCATGTTAGTATATTCTCAAGGTTGTGCACACATCACTGCTATCTAATTATGGAATATTCTCATCACTCCATTAAGGTACCCTGAACTAATTAGTTGTCATTCTCTGCTCTCCCCTTCCCACAACTCCTGGAAAACACTTATGCCTATTCTGGACATTTCATATAAATGGAATCATACATTCAGTGGACTTTTGTGCCTTATTTATTTCATTAAGCATGTTCTCAAGTAAAATGTATGTTATAGCATGCATCAATACTTTATTCCTTTAGACGGCCAAATACATAATTTGTTTGTATAAGTTATCCAACATTTTGTTTTTTCATTCATTAGTTGATGGCCAATCGGTTGTTTACACTGTTTTGGGTATTAAAGTAATGGTGATGTGAATATGTGCATTCAAATTTTTGCGAGTGTGTGTGTGAACATATGTTTTCAATGCTATTGAGTATATATCTAGAGGTGAAATTGCTGTGTCATATGGTAACTATATTTGACTTTTTATGGAACTGCCAAATTGTTTTCCAAAGTAGCTGCTTCATCTTACATTCTCATTAGCAATGTCTAATTGCTTCTTGTGTAATTACATTGGCTAACACTTCTAGCACAATGAATAGTAATAGAGTTAGCGAATATCTTATAGAGAATATCTTCTTCCTGAGCTTAACAGAAATATATCGGATACTGCCCCATGAAGGAAGATACTGGGATGAATATGCATTTATTTTTAATATTAAGAAAGTATCCATCTGTTATATCAATTTCTATTCTTAAATCTTTTAAAATTAAGAATGTGTTGAGATCATTGCTTTGAACTAGTGCATCCGGAGAGGAGCCTGGCCTGGGACTGCAGAGACATCTTGGGACCCCCGGGACTTCTGGGAGCCAGAGCCTCAGGCATCCCAGGGAGTTCGCTGAAAAGGACATCGTGGGACACCAAGGAGTCCTCTTCGGGTGCTGTGTGCCGTCAGCCCAAATAGAGAAACCAAGTCGACCAATTGGCCGTGCATTTCCAGGCTTTGAAGAGCACCTCTCAATTAAAATGGGGATAGGTGCATCCAAGAAACAAGCCTCACAGAAGGACGTCCACCGTACACCTCGCCACATGGCTCCACCTGCCCCAGCCCCCGAGTGGAACATGAGCTCTGTGTCTTCTGTGCCTGCCTGGGAGCCCAGCCTGTCACCTACCCAGCCTGCTGGCCTATCATGGGGGCTCCCTGTGCCTTCCACCCCTATGTGGGTTTCCCACCTCAAGCCTACGCTCTCCCTTGGACTTTCTCTTGGGTACCCTATGGCGGTTATCCCTGGGCGGGATAGCCACCTCCAGATGCCTTGATGCCGTCCGTTTGGTCAAGGGGTGCCTCTAGCTCTGATCCCCAGGTGGGAATTCAACACCCAGCCCCCTTGGCCCGCAGTGTGCTTTTTCACCCCGCAGATCTCCCACCCCCATATTCATCAGTCCCTTCAGCTCTAAGCAGGGATGCCTTCTGCCCCCTTACCCAGGTGCGATGCCAGACTCCAGCCAGCTCAGCCTCTGGAGCTGCAGTGAGGGGTCCATCTAGAGCAGATTCTTGCTCGAAGAAGGGCAAGGTTGCCCCCATCAGAAATGGTCTCTCAGTTCAATGTATTGGTATCCATGCCGCCCTCCAGCCCAGAACTCTGCCCTCTCCCCATGTCCCCCAGCACTGACCCTCAGCCTTACCCCTGCTGGTCCCGCCCACCGCTGTCATCCTGCAGAGCTCATAACCACCTCTTCTGAGCTCTGGCTGGTCCTCCAGTAGCCTGCTGGAGCATGTGGAACCTGTGACGTGCAGGGGTTCTGCATAGAAGGCTTTAAAGAGTCTTTAGTTATTGTCACGTGTATTGAGTTGAGTAATGCTAACTCCTCAGTTGATAGCCCACTTACCCTCATTTCATGAATCGATTTGCTC